>JAVQJS010075226.1:0-22110 GCA_036024795.1 Galaxias rostratus
CACACACACACACACACACACACACACACACACACACACACACACACACACACACACACACACACACACAGACACACACATACACACACACACACACACACACACACACAATTTCCATATTTCTCTATAATGAGCCTGTCATGTTGCCCTAATGAACACTGCCACTACACCAGTTGACCTTGACCTCCACAGGTGTTGTTTAGTGACGGGTGCTTTTTAGCCACACCGTTAAATCAGAGGATTCATGAAGGAGTAATATCAAAATGCTTTGAAAAGTTAAATCCCAGTCTATTCATTCTTACATTCCAAAAATCTAATTCAACTCAATATTCAACACATGGACCAGCCCATTACATATAAAAAAATGACAGATGGCAGGGTTGAAATGTATCCTCAGTGTATAAGTGTCCAATGATGAGATCGATATTACCATGGAAGTAAAATGTTTCTCTTTCCAGGTTCCAGTCAATACCTTAGCACTTTGTCGCTGTTTCTTGTTGATGGCTGGCGAAGCCGGTTGGCCAGGACTCGGTATTCCACTGGATGCAGCTGAGCCGGTGCCAGAGGGCAGCAGACTGGAGCGCTCCAGAGCAGAAAGCACCCCCGTGCCCCCGGGCCCCAGCCCTGGGCCTGCCACGCTGGGAGCCTGCTGCTGGGAAACCTTTTGGAGCTCGGCTGCCAGCTGGTTGGGATCCACGCCTGGAGACCTTTGCCTTTCACCTACAAACAAAACACAAACACACGCATCAGCACGGATGTAACTTTAGCCACAAACACAGAGATACGCATTGAAATTCACACATCCACACACACACACACACACACACACACACACACACACACACACACACACACACACACACACACACACACATACTTATAGGCGGGCACATACCAGCCTTGGGCTGGGCGTGGTGCTCCAGGGCCTGCGGATGCTCGGGATCTGACAGCATGTTCAAATCCCTGCCGACACATCAACCACATCTCACCGGGTCAGCACACTAACACGTCAACGTGAGTATCAAGCACCTAAGCCACGTACTGACTGTGTAATCGCATCGCAAAATGTACAAGATGAGGGAGGAGAAGTCGGACTCACTGTCTGACGCAAAGCTCCGCCTCTGCACACGACTGGCCCACAAGGCTCTGCACCTCCTCGTAGGTCTTCCCTGTCAGGGGCACCCCATTCCACTCCAGCACCTGCATTCCTGCAGCGGGACAGAGGGCACGGAGTCAAACGGGAGAGGCGTGGAAAAGGGCAGATGGCGGAGGGTGACCCGTCCATCACCCATGCAAAAACACACAGTGTAATTTTAATGTCTTGAAAGCGCTCCAGACTGAAGCGGTGTCGTGCTCTTGATGTAAAAAACGTGCGGCACACTTGTCTTTTCTCAATGCGCTATTTAGCCGGGTAAGGGAAAAGGGGAAAAGTCACATGTTGAACATGTTGATAAACAGCCTTGACATACCCAGGGCCCCAGTTATTTCACATCAACAGAAGAAAGATTCCGTTCACACAGAAATAGAAACCTTGACGGCATGCCGGAGGTGGAACTGTGAAGAGGAGGGGAAGAGGAGCGCAGTGCACAGCGAGCTCAAGCTGCCGTACCGGGTGACATGCACGTGAGGTGTCACTTCCACAGATGAAACGCCGTCGTGACCTCCATCTTTTTTGGTCGTGGTGCTGCTAACCAGCTTTAGGGACGACAAAGGTATGCATTAACGTGGCTCTCCACCTTTGCATTAGAGAGCCAGTGCCTGTTGAAATACAACCCTCTCACATCCACCGTTCTGCCTGCTTGCTCTCTCACTCCCTCCCCCATGGTAAACACTGTTCAACTAAACCTTTTTTTATGAGTGGAAGTATGCATGATTTAAATTTTGCCTGCCCTCCCATACAGTAAATAACAGCACATAAAAAAACACTCGAGGACTTCCAATCTAGGGAGAGCATCTCGAAGAGAATGCAAAGGAAACGACAAAGGAAACGATAACGTTTATATTATTGGAATCTTTGTCAACTAATTGGTAAACCACTGGAGAACACGTCATGCTGCGAGCGCGCAGCCTGTCCTTCAACCCCTCCCTGCTTTCTCAGCAAAGTCACGTCGGCCCCTCGCCGTCATGCCACTGAACACGGCACCGGCTGGAGTGAGGCTGACAGGCTGCAGAGAGCTGATGAACCATTTCCTCTGAAACACCCCAAAGTGTGGGGATTACCACCCAGAGCCGGGCTTCGGCCACGGCTTAGCTGGGGGAGATAAATCCCTCAAAACCATCATTCAGAGAGGTTTCAGTCCCTGGTATTGTTTATGGTTTGTTGAAGTTAAACCTCTCTCGGTGTTTGTGTGTGTGTGTGTGTGTGTGTGTGTGTGTGTGTGTGTGTGAGTGTGTGCAACGGAGAGTGAATGCGCCAATGCATGCCCCTGTGTCTTCCAAATGTAGCCTAATGATAAATGCCCCGAATAATGTTGCGAATCGGAGTGCCAGGGTGAGTTGAGAGGGCTTTTCTGCGCGGGGCGTGCGACGTGCGACGTGCCGGGGAACGAGACTTGACAGACCAACACAGAAGGCTAGAGTCATCCCTCTCATCTCTCTATGGCATTCTGTGCTTGGCAGGGATATTCACAGAAGGCTTACAGAGCCCTACAATTAATAATAGGGGTCTAAGGATTTCTGCTTAAACCACTAATCTGTACCACGCTGAAATCTGACATTGAGAAGTATATATGCGAGCAAGCGAGAGGAAATCAATGCAATGCCCCTCCCACAGCTTAATATCGAACTATTGAAATGGATCCAATGTATTTTGTCAAAGATGAGATGAGGGGATTCTTATGCAAGGCACTGTTTTTCCAAATGTCACTGCCTTGTTTCATAAAATTAACGTTTCAGTTGAATAACAACTGTTCTGCAGAGACTGCTGAATTGTGCTCAGACCAGAGCGGTCAGACCTTCAGAAGTGACAACCAACAGTAGTTCTGCTCTGATCCCCTACCTTCCACTATTTGTCCTGTCTGTTCCGCCACTCCTCCAGGGGTAACCTTGGCGATGTAGGCTCCGATCTCCCCCCGACCCCCTGGGATCTCTTTTCCACCCACCACACGGATGCCAAGGCCATTTCCTGGGGGCAAACATAAAGATCACATTAAACTAGTTAAGTGTTTTTTAAAGTAAGTATTTTTGTTGTGTCCCCATTGTTTGTGTTTGGTGTGTGTGTGTGCATATGTGTGTGTTACCAGAGACGCTGGAATCCTTTGTGTCTCTTTGCAGTTTGATGCGAGTGTGAGGGAACGTATAAGGAATCAGCTTCATCTGAGAGTAAACAGACCAGAAACAGACTTGATCTCAAACAGCGCATAAGCAGTGTTGATATTTTCACTTGCCAAACTATTTCAAAGAACTTTGTTTAACTGAAACCACTAGTTTTCAGATAAAAGGTGACAAGGCAAATATATCTTTATCTATGCCTATTATGCCTATCTATCTTATATATGTATACATATCTAGATATCTATATCTATACATATCTAGATATATCTATCTATCTATCTATCTCATATATATATATATATATATATATACATCTAAACAGTAAACTCCTTTGAACTCTCTGCTTTTGTCTCACCTGTCTCCTGTCCAGGATATGTCCGCTCGGCGGGCGTCCCTCTCTGGGCTTGTCAAACCAGTCGGTGTCCTCTCTCCTCAGGTGGTATGCTACACCGGGATGAGAGAGCCGGTCAAATGATGACACAGAGCACAGCTGGCCTTGTTGTCAGATAGGTCTCTGTTGTGGCCGTGGGAAAGGGCCGAGAAGCTGACCAGAGCAGAAACCCATCTGGCAACGTGACCCTTAAAGAGCAACAACCCTAAAGTGTGAATCAGAAACCCACAGGAAACCATGTGATTCTGTCGGGGTGATCACTGATCGGTGGCAGCACAGTGGCGGGAAACCAACGGCGTCTTGCCCCCACTGCTTTGAGTCGGCTGTAGACAGGATGGAGGCCCACTATTTCGTTTAGTGTCGCATGCGTTTGAAATCATGCAGTGCATATTTTTTCCATGTGTGAGGGCTGTTTGTGTGGACTTTCCCGTATCTGCAACGAATGATATCGTTCCATCTGTTCTACTTTTTAATCTTTAGCAATCTTAACCTAACTTCTTGTGAAGCTGGATTCCAGTTTTAGCCAGAACAAACAAAATCATTAGAACACCCAAGGGTAAGTTCTCCCGACATTGGCTTTGTGCGCTCTCTGTTTGAACTGCTGTTCTCCACATTGCAGTCCTTTTTTTACTTTCCAAAACTAAATTAGTGCACGGTGGTAGAATACACCATTCAAATGTTTGATATTTGCAAAAGCAAATGTAACCCTATTTCTGTAATGTGTAAAGAGAACAGAGATAAAGCCGTGCTGGGAGAACACAAACGCCTTAAAGGTGCCGTGGGCTCTGAAGCTGAAATGTGATCTGCATAGAGAAGTGCCCTGTTTACATAGGCTCATGGCGGCGGGAGAGAATGCATTTATTGTGGCACACAGCATTACGTTGAAAACAACGTTAAATGTCCCTAAATGTCAAATCTAACCTAAAATCCAACTCCTTATATTACAATGCTCTCTTGACAGAGCTATTTGACAAGGGACCTCTACTCTTGTCTTTGAAAGGTCACTACACCATTTGTTCTGTTATAATTTAAACTTCTTCTGGGGAACTGCATGGTCGTCCCATAGGCACAACCCATTGGCCTGGCTTTAGTACATGAACATGGGACACTGAACATGGGTCTGATGTGTTTTACAAAACCACAGTGATGTGGAATCATTCGGAAATGGCACTCTGCTAAGAACTGACTACATGAAACACATATCCAGCACCATCGAGATGGGGGTGGGGGTCATTCCAGTATGGGTCTGATATGTAGGCTGCTAAAGAAGAACTACTATGACATGTATTGTGTGCGAATACCATAAGAAAGATGGCACTCCTTCGGGAATGGGTCTGGAATGTTCACTGTACCATCCAAATGTGTACCATTCAGAAGCATGAGCAGTGGAGTGGAGGCATACAGTCTTCTAGTCTACATGGGGTTGAGATGCTGTCTCACCTTCTATATTCCAGTTTGGGCCTCCAGCTGTGATACAAAGTTATACGTATAGGTTGCTTTATCAATGACTTCAACACATTAAGAAACATCTCTTATATGAAGATATATTCATAGCCTTGATGGATTCAGTGACTATACTTTAACATGCATTGAAGTAGTTTGTCAAATCCATGCTTCATATGCTAAGAAACTACAGATTGTCATAAAGCATATTAGTCTTTCAGAGACCCTACATTTCCCAAGAGAAATGTACGAAAGATAATGGACAGTACAAAAGTAAAACTAATGATACTAAGACAATTAGACAAACATGGCTTTGTCATTGCATTCATGTCATCTGCAGTATTGAGCATTGTCATCCATAGTCAGTTTCAAGGAGGAGGAGATGGGGTAACTAGTTTAACAGCAAGAGTTGTTATTGAACTGAACTAATAAAATACTCTACCGTGTCTGATACTCTCATGAAAGATTCTGGCATCATCTCTGTTCAAAGTCAGCATGGAGTCGCTTAGTGCTGTAACCAAGGCAGATGGACACTTATGTGGGGTCACGACCAATTGCATTACGTTGTCAGGAAATATAGACTCCAACTTTAACTGTGTTAGGCTCAGCTGATCACTTGCCATTGGCAAGTCAGGGGAAATGAAGCACCTCCCATTAACATTAATGTAACCAGCATTCATGCATAGCAGCTGTAGGGAATATGGTATTTTATGTTCCTGAATAATACTGGCCTAAATTTCTCAAAGGTGGACACTACATGGAAAGAATAGAAAATTTGACATATGCAGAAATCCTAAGGATATGCTCGCTATTTCCCATCGAATATTTGTTTGGGTGTCTTTGTCCTTGCACTAGATGGAAAAAAACTCTCACAGTGAATATAAAAAGATAACTAGATATGGATTTCCGCAACACATGATCAGCATTGAATGGGAGTTCAACAGAGTGCCGTCTCAAAGGCGGAATTGGAGGGAGCAAAACCATCCCAAATCTACACTCCGGGAAGGAAATGGAGAGAACACATTGTCAACCAACAAGACTCACACGAGTGCATGCACACAATAGCAGCTGAAGACACCCCGAACACACAGGCATGCAGAAACCATTCCGTTTATTGAACTCGAAGACATGGAGTACATGACATGCAGGGGGAACATCGGGGACATACACAAACCACTACGCAGACTAAACGTGCATGAGAGAAACATCACAAAAAAAAAAAATTTTTTAACAGGAACATGAAGCCACAACATGACAATAGACATGAGTAGAACAACGTTATTGCATCGTGGACAAAGAGCCTCTTCCCCTGAGAATATACGCCATTGCAGTTAGAGTAGACGTGTGGCGGACTGGCCAGGATTTCTGAGTGAAGCAGACAGTCAGGCTAAATGCCTCGCCTTGATCTGCAGTACACTTACGCTAAGTACACCCGGCCACAGTGATTCAGCACTGTGCCAGGGGAAATTGCTACAATCAGTGGGCTTGCTCTCCACGATAGTGGCGCTGGGGCTTTCGAAAAGTAAATATGTTGCATTGTGTTCAGAGACGGTGACCTACTTCTTTCTCGAGACCGTTTCCTAAGCGGAGAGCTTGCCGAGGTGTGAAGTGACAGCCTCAAAGCCACTAATGGCTCGTCCCTTCATGTGGTCCGACATCCCTGCACATTCCCGGCTGAGGACAACCTCCAGGTGGCCTTGACAGCTCACCAGACCCTTTCAACATATCCATAATACAGGTCGTGGGACCAAAAACACTTTTCTAATCTCCAGTCCCCAGCTTCTCTGTCTATGGCGAAGGCACTTTAAAGTGATTGACAATGTGATCGTGTCCCGTTACCCTAGCTTCTCCATTGGTCTGTACATTGACACAAAGCCATTACCCATGTAATGAGAATAGAATATCACAAGAAATTTGATGACCGATGTCTAATAAAGACAAGTCAAGAAACAATAGAAATTATAGATCTGAAGCATGCAAATAACATGAAATAAGAACCACTGCACGCACGCATGCACGCACACACACCACCACATACTGATCTGTCTCATCCTTGACATTAGAGGTGTTATGCATCTGTGAATAAAACACGTCAAAACAAAGAGAGTGTCACATGCAAAAGGTCAAACCTGACAGACAGAACATAAGAAAAAAAAACAAGACAGCTGAGTCAATGTTTGAAAGACAAACGAGGTGAAGACCAATGATCTGGCAGACAGATGATTGAGCGAGAGGCCAACTCCATGCAGGCCCTTTAACCGTGGTCAGTGGCAGCATGCAGGAGAAGCCGTTCCATAGAGCAGAGATGCGGCGACAGTCTCGGGACTCCAGTTACCTTCACTGTCCGACATGGCGCCCTGCATGTCGTCCATGATGAAGGCTATGTCCCGGTCGTAGCGCGTCCGCGACTCCTCCCTCATGTGCTGCTGCACCTCCGGCAGCGAGTGGCTGGACCCAAACTGGTCCCTGGAGTCGGCCGAGATGGGAGGAAGAGGCCCGGCCGAGGCCCTGGCCATGCCCATGGGCTGACCCACAGGGCTCAGTGGGCTCTCCTCCTCGGAGTTCTGGGCCACGATGGGAATCCGGCCCCGGCTCTGACTAATGGGGAGGCTAGTGGGCTTGGTCCTGGCCGCTCCGGACGCAAAAGCCGCGTCCAGGGCGTCACCCTCCGTCTTCAGCCTGAGGGAGGAGCTTGAAAGGTCACGCTTGATAGACAGGTCCAGGCCGTAGACGGAGGAGGGGCGCGAGGAGGGGCGCGAGGAGGGCCGGGAGCAGGTGCCACTGGGGTAGGTGCTGTCTAGGCCCAGGCTCTGGCCCATGTTAAGAGAGCTGGCCAAGTTAGACCCTAGGGAGGAGCCCAGGTACTTCTGCTGTTCCGACAGGTTTTTCCTGAGGCCGAAGGTGATCTCATCCTGCAGCAGACGAGCCCGGTTAGCCAAGTTGGTCACGGTGGAGGAGGAGGAGGAGCCCAGGAAGCTGCTGTAGTCCGGCTCCAGGTCCCTGCTCTCCTGGATCGGGGAGAACTTGGTGACGGACTTGGGGTCCAACAGGACCTTCTTGTTCTTCACCTGCTTTTGGTAGAGCACGGCCGCAGGGAGCTGCTTGGCAGCCTGCTTCTCCAGGGTGAGCCTGCCAATGCTGTACTTCTCTGCCTTGGGGAAGTGGCGGTAGCTGGCGTCACTTGGGAGGTACTGGGGTAGGCCCAGGCCGGTGAGGTGCTCCAGACCCTCGGTGCCACCTCGTCGGAACTCCTGCTTGATCTGCTGCTTGAGCAGCTTGAGTTCGTAGGGCTCCTCCATGGTGTCTTCTTCTCCCTTCCCGTAGCCCTGCAGACGTGACTGGCCCAGGAAGTCTGCCACCTAAAACAATTGGAACAAGACAAAAGAGGGTTGCGAGGAAATAGATTTCTTACGATAAATTAAACCCAAGTTCGTTCATAGCTTCATTCAATATTCCAATATAAAACAAAATCAAATAAAGTAAAAAGTAGGCCTGTTAGAACGCATTTGACTTTCACCATTTTCTCTTTACCTCGGCTGTGCGCCTAGCTTCAGCTGCTCGAAGGAGGCGGTCCGCCTTAGAGAGCTCCTTGTCAGGCAGGCTGAAACCCGAGCCCAGGCCTGCGCTCCCCTTGGTCAGGTCACCTATGTCCTCGATCAGCACGTAGTTCCTTGTGTTGTGGTGGTCGATGTCAGCGTAGAAGGACTCCGCTGAGATGCTGGACATGGGGCTGGAGGCCATGCTCCGCTCGTCTAGCCCCAGCCTCAGGTCCAGGCTGCCATACTTGCCTCCCAGGTGGGCCACGCTGTAGCCACCTTCCGTGGATGAGGGCACGATGATCAGCGGCTGACTTCGGATCACCTCGTAGTTAGAGGCGCTCTTGGACTCCAGGCCAGAGAGGGCCGCTTGTCGCTGTTTGCCCTGCAGCAGCAGGAGCTGGGAGGCATGCTGGTAGCTGCTGGACTGGGCCTCGGGATGGGAGGACTGAGCGTAGGACAGGGTGGGCACCGAGGAGTAGATGGACTGGCTCTGATAGGGGTGGTAGAGAGACTGCTGCTGGTACAGGGTCTGCTGGGGATAGTGGCTGGAAGCCTGGGTTTGGGCCGCGTACTGGCCGTAGTTGGAGTAGGGACTGTTCAGGGTGGAGTACTGGGAATCCGCCTCTGTCTGGGGAGGGATGAACTGGTCAAACTCGGACTGGGGAGCCGTCCTGGGTCTCTCCAGGCCGTGGCCGTTTCCCCGAGTCTCCCGGATGTTGCTCACCTCACTGTCCGACATGTAGTCCCGCTCCTCGGCCACGCCCTGGAGGTAGGCCCTCTCTCGCTTCTCCCGCTCTTTCAGCAAGGCATCCTTACGCCGGTTGATACCCATCTCCAAGTACCTGCAGTCATTGCAACCATTAATATGCCATTTTACAATTGTAATTTAAAGTGTTTTCAATGAACAAACCAAACAAATGACCGGGAGTCCACACAGTTATACCTTCCTATGTATGAGTGTGGAGGTAGTCACTGTGTAATGACGAGGCAGCCCTTTAGTCCATATGCTATCAGATCAAAGAGGTGCAAGTGAATTATAGATAAATTATTAAGATGGTATGGCAGGCAGGGATTTGAAACGAATGAACTTCTACCAACACAAATTAAATCTGATCACTAGGTGCATAGCCTTCTAAATCCAGTCATAAACTA
The DNA here is from genome assembly GCA_036024795.1 of Galaxias rostratus. Classification (NCBI taxonomy): domain Eukaryota; kingdom Metazoa; phylum Chordata; class Actinopteri; order Galaxiiformes; family Galaxiidae; genus Galaxias; species Galaxias rostratus. The sequence goes on from JAVQJS010075226.1 coordinate 9,799, forward strand.
CAATAAAAAAAAGGCTAAAGAGTCACACTTTGTAGATTGCGTCGTTTATCGATTTACCTCAACTTGGCATCAATCTCCTTCTCCTCCTCGTCCAGTTCAGCCTGTTTCTTGCGGAGCTTGGAGGACTCTCTCTCCACCAGGTCCAGCTCCTTGTCGATGTCCTGCAGGATTTTGGCCCGAGCCATAGTGGTGTTCCGGGCCAGGCGGCGCCGAGCAGAGTTGGTGCTGTACCCCGAGCGGCCGCTGAGAGAGTCATCGTCGGGAGGAGGGTCGGGCAAGGTGCGCTTTACCTTCTTACCGGTACCAGATGGGGAACCCCGCCCCTGGAACACAGGGGCCACCAATCACAGGTTAGTTTACCAAATTTAAGGGTGGCTTAGTTACAAATAAATTTTTATGGCGTATTATTTAGATATTTCCCATCCACGCTTTTGAGTTTATATTCATATATATTCAAATTAATTTGTCTGTCTTTCATCAGCTTACAGAATAGCTGTCTCCGTAGTAGCTCCCCAATCTATCCTCAGTGGAAGGACTGAGGGACTTGGGGTCCGAGAGAGACTTCTGCCCAGGCTTCAGCATCCTCGGGCTGGAGGTGTACCGGGTTGGGTCAGCCGTTAACACCCTCTGACCCCCAGACTTTTCAGGAGACAAAGGGGAGATGGATGAGTAGATCACCTTGGGGGACTTGGAGGGGGACAGGTCCGCCCTGAGGTGTGTGCCGTAGCCCATGTCAACAGGACTCATCCGGCGCTCCAGGTCAGTCTGGCAGCTCAGGCTGCCCCCTCGGTGGGAGTTCTCCGGGGCCGAGATGTGCTTGACGATCTCTACCTTGGAGTCCACCTGTACATTTGGCCGTTTGAGGGTTCCAGAGTGGTCCGTCTGGACCGAGATCTCTGCCACGGTCTGGATGGCGACGCTGGTCACCTTTGACCCATGCTTGCCCTCGCTGCTGTGTTTGCGCGAGCGCCTACGGGCCCGAGTGGGAGCATCCCACTCGTCCTGGTCTTCATCGTCGGTCTGAGCACAGCTGTCCACGCTCCGCCTGTTGCTTCTCTTCCTCCTCCCCACATAATGCTCGTCCGCCGAGTCTTCGTCGTCCGTCTGCACTCCGCTGTCCGCTATCCTCCTCCCAACCATCCCTGTATCCTGGTCCACCTGCTTGGGCCCTGGTGGGGCTTTCCTAGTGAGCTGGAGCTGCTCTCCCTCCTCGGAGCGGGTCACCGTGGCTGGGGGAGCCGACTCGTCCTTGACGGGCCAGTACTGCCCGCTGTCCCCTACACCCGCATACTGGGCCTTCAGCAAGTTGCCCGTTCTGGGTGCCGTGTTGCCATAGTGCTCGTCTAACTGGCGCTGGAGCTGCAGCTGGAGCTGCTGGATCTGGCCCAGCTGCTCTTTCTGCTGAGCATAGGTCTCCTGCTGGGCCACAAGGTGAGCTTGGTGCTCCTCCTCCTGCTGAAGCAAGAGCTGCTGCTTCAGGCCCTGGAGCTCCTCCAGCTCCCTCTGCACCATCAGCTGTTCCTGCTCCCGGTAGCGCTGGATCTCCTGCCTCTCCCACTCCAGCTCCTCAGCAAGGCACAGCTGCTTGAGCTTCTCCAGCTCCAGAAACTCCCTCTCCATTTGGTACTGGGCCATTTTGTGGTCGTCCAGGCCGGGGAACATGGGGGAGGAGGCCAGGGCGTCCAGGGAAGCGGCAATAGCTTCAAGGGTTTGGTCCGAATACATGTCAGGGTAGCCCGTGATGATGTCAGCCAGGGCAGCGGGCAGGAAATCTTTGGACAGAGCTGGGTCCAAACCGATAAGCTGGCCTGGGTCGGTGGTCGGGATGAAGCCATATGGGTATGGGACCGACTGGTTCTGGCGCGTAATGGCAGGGGGGAGGGTGGTGCTGAAGATGGAACCTGGTTGTGTGGTAATAGCATAGGTGGATGGGACTGGGGCTGCTACTGAGGAATACACTATTCCGTCAGTGGATCGAAGGTTACTATTAGCACCAAACCCAGCAGCAGGGACCTGAGAGTAGGGAGCAGTGGACATTCCAATGTATGGTCCCGTAGCTTTGCTGGTGTAGTCTAGAGCTTCACCTGTCACAATGAGTCCACACATGTAGGTTTTAGACCAATGTTTATAACATTAAATATGTAAATTAATAAATATCAAATTCATGCACTAGATTCGAAAACTAGCACTCAAGCATGCATTAGTCTTCCAGTTAGCATGATGCAAAGCCAAAATATTGTGGGAGAACACGCAGGCACACGCATGCATCTGTATAAAACAAAAGAGAAGGAAAAAACATCAATGAATGAAAGTATCGGAAAATCATGCAATTTGAAAAATATCATTAATTAATTGTCTAAATTCTTTTAAAAAAGAGGTACTGAATATATAAAATATTTGATATATATTAGCTGATAGATGCAGATTCAAGATATATATTAGCTGACAGATTGAAGATATTCCAAATAAACCGCTGCGAAGGCAAGGCTTTTAGCAGTGAAAACGTTAGTGTTGCTTCAGTGAGTAAGGGCATAGCACAAGATATTCTATTAAAAAGGAAAGACCTTCCATAAAGCATGAGACTAGAACACACAATGGGACAGGAATTAATGATAAAGAAGCGATGGTTAGAACATTAGCAATGCACTCACCCGTAGACATGTTGGCAGCAGTGAGGTCAATGGCACCGTCAGAGGCACCATTTAGATAGTCATACCCAAATTTGGGCTCATAGGGGGACAGCCCTGCGTCAGCCAGGTTTGTCTCCGACATCGACATGGGCCTCGTCCCATTCAGTCCTTTGACGCTATACATGCCGGCATTGTCGTACTGGCCGTCTCGGTAGCCAAAGGAGTTGTCGGGCTGGGCAGTGACTGGAGGCTGTGTCCTGCAGCTCCCTGTGAAGGGCAGCTTGTAGATGACATCGCAGCACACACTCCTCCGTCCGGCCGTCAGGTCCACGGGTGTGCTGTCGTCCTCCACCACGGTGGTCACCATGCCCGGGCTGCTTCCCGACAAGGCCACCATGGCCCTCATGGGTCTGGAGGCGGACAAATCCATTGCACCTGTGGCTTCCGCCAGTTGGACAGGGCCTCCAATGGTGATGGCTGTTGGGGCTAGGGTCACCAGTTGCCTGGCTGCAGGGGAGGTCAACGCTCCATAAGCGCCATATGAAAGGTTGATGGGGATCTCAGTATCTGACACTGTGGACGCTACAGCAGTGACTAGTGGTGTAGACTGCACGGGCCGGTATACTATCTGCGCTAGAGGCTCAAACGGCTTGTACGTGGTAAGAGGGAGCGGCATAGAGGTAGCGTTACCCTGCAGATCCAAAGGCTTTTCGGCCTGGAGGCTGCTGTACGAGGCAAGGGTGGCCGTGCAGGTAACTATTGTGATGCTGTCGGTGACAACAGACAGAGTGGTAGTGGGAGTCATCTCGGCACTCAGGTTTACAATCTCCGGCTGCACCGCCGTCATGTGGCGCCCACTGGAGTCCCCGGAGAAGGAATGTCTGCCGGACTCCGGTGGGGTGAGGTCCATGCCTTGGTCGGTCATCTTCACACCATACTTCATGGTGCTCAAGTCAATGACGTCACCATTGTAAATCATTTTACCGTTCTGCCGAGGCAGCGCTTGGACTTGAACCACATCAGGGCGTATGGCAACTACCACGCTGGAAGAGGGCACTTGAGGCAGCACTTCGTGAAGGACCGACACAGTGGTCCTCTGAACCTCTGTGGTCACCACCTGTGTGAGCAGGCTGGGCAGGCTCTCGGGAGGTGGGCCAGAGGTGGAAATGGAGGAGGAGTACATGTGGCTTAGGCTGGAGACCACCTTCTCTGGCCCGCGAATCTCTTGGCTTTCTATGGACTCCTGGTGTATGGCAGTTATGGTGACAGGCGCTACTGGGACAGACTGCGGCATTTCCTGGACAGCAGGCCTGTAGGGTTCTGTGGTTATAATCTCCAGAGGGATATCATAGTCTGCAGAGTAGGTCAGCACTTGAGGCTGCTGTGTGACTGAAGGGACGGACCCTCTACGGTAGGGCGTTTGGGGACTATAACCATACGTGGGCTCCTCAGAGTCAGCCATCCCAGTCATTGCCTGAGGCATGGTGAATGGTTGCTGCAAGGTGACAGAAGCTCTGCGAGTAGTAGAAATGGCCTCGGTTCTAACCACCTCCCCTTCATACTCTGACATGTAGGGAAACACATCGGCCACTGTGTGAGGGGGCTGCGTGACGGAGGATATTGACGTTCTCCTCGTGGTGGTGGCATTGCTTGTGATTACGCCTATTGGCATCTCATACTGCGGTAGGAAAGCGGCTACTTCAGCCACAGCCTGGGGAACCAACAAGGGTATGGAGGCTCTCCTCATGAAAGCCTCTGTGCTCCTCACTTCCGTGAGTATCTCAGGTTCTGGTTGCATTGCAATGACCTCCATAAGCGATGTTGACTGCAGCAGTGCGGAGGGCATAGGCTCCGCATATGCCTGGTCAGGGTATGCTTCAATGGGGGGTTCATATTGCATTTGCATAGGCTGAACCTGTGCCACAGCAGGTAAAAGTGTCACGTCAGCTACAACAGGAGCAACTTCGGCCACAAAATGCATGGGTGTTACCTCAGCCACAGCTGGTGAAGGCAATGCCCAAGCTGCTGCAGACATGGGTATCACTTCACCTACTACAGGTGCTAGCAGTGGTCTTTTTGCATCTGTGGAGATGACCTCTGTAGGCATGTCCTGTTCTGATGGGAGCAACCTCAATCCAGCTTCCGGTGGTGACTTTTGCATGGTTGGTAGCTGTGGCGCAGAATCAAATAATGTAGGCCAAGCCACAGCCTCAGTTGCAATAACCTCTGTAAGCATTTCATAATCTTGTTTGGGCACCGCCACACTAGTCACTTCCTGTGTTGGCTGGATTACATGGGACACGGAGGCTATTCTGTCTTCTACAGGTAGTTGTGGTGACATCTGGATGATTTCTGAAGCAGACGGTGGTGGAATTTCAGCTGGTATAGAAGTCCTTCTGTCACAGACTTCGGCCTCCAGTGGGATTTGTTCTGGTGGCATTGTAATAACCTCTGACACACTTTGCAGTGACTGAACAGCTGCAGGTACTGATGGACTGGAAGCAGTGCCATGCACTTCTACCCAGGCTTCAACATGTTCCACAGGAACCTCTGGCAGCATGACGGCAGTAGCTTGTAATGGATGCACTGAGGACACAGGCACTGAGACCATTGCCAGTGTTGGCGCGATTACTGGTTGAGGGGACTGGGCTATTTGTTGAAGAGGCTGGGCTGTTGGTGGAGGAGGCTGGGCTATTGGTTGAGGGGGCTGAGCTGTTGGTTGAGGAGACTGGGCTATTGGTTGAGGAGGCTGGGCTACTGGTTGAGGGGGCTGGGCTATTTGTTGAGGGGGCTGGGTTGTTGGTGGAGGAGGCTGGGCTATTTGTTGAAGGAGCTGGGCTATTGGTTGAGGAGGCTGAGCTGTTGGTTGAGGAGGCTGGCCTATTGGTTGAGGAGGCTGGGCTATTGGTTGAGGGTGCTGGGCTATTGGTTGAGGAAGCTGGTCTATTGGTTGAGGGGGCTGGGCTATTGGTTGAAGGTCCTGAGCAATTGGTTGAAGAGGCTGGTCTATTGGATGAGGGGGTTGGGCTACTGGATGAGTGGGCTGATATACTGGTTGAGGGGTCTGCGCCACTATGTGAGGGGTCTGGGTTGCTGAGTAAGGCAGCTGGGTTACAAGTTCAGGAGGCGTGGCTGTTGGTTGAGGGGACTGGGCTGCTGGTATTACATATGGCTTCTTGATTGGGGGTGGGACGAAATAAGCCTGAATTGGCGCCTCCTGTCGTGATGCAACAGTGACAACATCAGCCACCGCTACTGCGGGCTGCACTGGGGATGGCATGACATCTGCTCTTACTGGTGCATGAGCACTAACCCCCTCCGACGGTGCCACTTCCTCTGGCGCTGAGGTGACGACTGCTGGAGGTGGTGGCTGCCGCACAGTGGGGACAGAGGCTCTTCTAATTGTTGCCTGGGCGGAGAACACCTCCGTGGGGGCTCCCTGCTCTGTTGGGGTGGCTCTTACTCCTGACACCTGGGTAGAGGGGATGGAGCCCCTTCTCATAGGTGCCTGGACGGTTATGCCCTCTGTAGGGGTTCCTGGTTCTGAGGGCAGGGTGATCACCACGTAGGTCTCTAGACACTTGGCGTGCCTAGGAGACAGAGGGGACTTTGGGGATGTGGCACTCAGCTTGGACTCTACTGGCCGGGTCAGCGTTAGAGAGAGGGCATTGGGAGGTTCTCTGGTCCTGGGGAGCGTGGCCGCTTTATGAGCCACTGGGGGAGGGGGAGGCTTGACACTCTCCCCAGGCTTGTGACTGAAAACCAGTCCGGCAGGAATGGACACAGGCTTGGGAGGTATGGGTGGTGGAGGCTTAGCAACTTGTGCTACTGTTACAGGTGCAGCTGTGGAGACTGATGGTGCAATTGAAATGGAAGGCTTTTTTGGCTTTGGCAGGGTGGCTGGATGTGGTTTTTCCACTGCTCGCATTTCTACATTGTCTGTAGTTCCTGATGCAACCTGCACTGGTGACACTCCGGTGAGCCTTGAAACAGTCTCTGTGCTGGGTACAGCAGTAGCAGGAACAGTGGCAGTTAGAGGGGACACGCTGGCCACCAACGGCCCTACCGCTATCTGATCAGCCGGCATGGCGGATGAAGTGGCAGCGTGGGTGGTTTGGCTGAGTGTAGATATATTCTCTACACTGGGCACGATGATGACCACATGGCCCTGCCTGGTTGGGGTCACCACTTGAGACATGCTGGCGCTGTCCACTGGTATGTCCTCCATCCTGGGCTGGATGTCCACCACAACAGATTGCATGGGCTGGCTGGTCGGAGATGAACCCGTGGCTACGGTGGTCGTGACGGTAGGGGAGACATGCTGAACAGCTCTGACAGCAGAGGGCCCTGAGGTGGTCTGCCGTAGGGACACGGACGTGGATCGAGGAGGGGGAGGGGGAGGGACTTTCTTTTTGATGATGGTAGTTGAGCCTGGGGCTGTCGAGGGAGCCTGGGTTGGCTGAGGGGAGGAGCGAACCATGGCCAAGGCTGGAGGAGGGGCTGGTGCTACAGCTGGCACCGCATGTTCCACTCCTGTCGGGGCTGGTGGGTATGCAGTGACCAGAGCAGACACAGGAAGCGGAGCATGGGCTGAGATGGGAGAGGTTGTCGACACAATATCTGGCATTTGTACTATAACGGGAACTGGAGATACAGCCTGGTTTGGAATATGGGGTCTAACGGAAGCAGCCGAGACTGTGGCTGGGGGCTGAGCAGCGACCTCTGCAGGTACACAACTTGGTGCCAAGACCTGCAAAGGGGCTGAGCCTTGAGCAGACATTTTAGACGGGGATGAAACCACATCTGGCATTTGAACCACCACCGGGGCAGGTGAAGGAGTCCGTACAGGCGTTGGTGGAGGTTCTCCTTCAGCGGACACAGGTACTGCTGTGGAAGCTTGCGTTGGATCCACCGCATCTGGTATTGTGACAGCGACTGTGCTTGGAGCAATAGTGGACCCAGGGGCTGGAGGACGCGGAGGTGCCGGGCCCTGCACTCGGGGACGGATGGGAGTGATTGACGGAGGAGAGACGTCAGAAGCAGGCTCGACTACAACCGAAGCTAGCGCCGTCGGTGAGGACACCGGGGTGGACTCCGATGAAAAAGGAGTCCGAGCCAGGATAGAGGAGGAGGATGTGGCATTAGAGTCTGCTGGAGAAGTGGGAGGAGAGGACTGAGACACCGGGGACGGGGTGGTAGTCAGTTCAGGGGCGGAGATTGGGGTGGGAATAGGCTTTGCTTCTGGCACCTCACACACCACACTGATGGGTTCCATGTCAGGAGTGTCGGAAAATGGCGGACTCGTCTCCACATCTTCCTTGGTCTCAGACTCACTACTGGGCGTTATGTCAGATGAGAGGCCCACACCATACTCCTCGGCCAGACTGTCATCCTCCTCCTCCCCTGAGGAACACTGGGTAATTTTTAGGTCAGGTATGGGAAACAGGGATCTTCTGAGGGCAGGGTCTTGCTGAACCCTTGGTCTGACAAAGTCAACAGATCTACTGACTGGGGGGTTGACAAAGTCACGGTTGGGCGGTTCAGAGGGCCTTGGTGGAGCTGGTCGCTTCTTTTTCTTCACAGGGGTTCCACTGGCCTCACCTGGAGCCGTCGTGGGCTGCTCAGCCTCTGGCATGAGGCTGGTTTCACCAGTAGAGATGGTGATATAGCAAGTCTCAGCCACAGGGGGCACTACAGCCACCTGAGGGTCTGGCTGCAGGGGATCCATAGCAGACTGGGCTTTCTGAAACTCCTCCTCTATCATCATGAGCTCCTCCTTCTTCTTCATCATTTCCTCGTACACCTCCTCTGGAGACCGCAGCCTCTTCCCAGTTTCGGCCCCAGACGCTTCCTCCGGTCTCCCCGCGAGGGGCTGTGTGTCAGGCTCCACCACCAGGGAGTCGTAGAGGTAGTCTTCTATCAACATGCCTTCATAGAGGGGCTCGATGCCCGGGGGGGTCACCTCTTTGATGAGTTTGGCTCTGATCATCTCTTCATAGGCCTCGTCTGCGCTCTTTAACGCCTTGGCTAGGGGCTGTTCAGGGCTATGGAAAGGTATCACAGTTGGTGAGGGCTTGCACCCCATCTGCACCTCCTGCAGAGTTTCCGATTTGTAGCTGAGGCTGTCTTGTTCAGACTCCATGCTAGGAGAGTAGTCAGTCTCTGATGTCTTGTGGAGCTCTTCCATCTCCCTCGCCTGCCTCAGTTCTTCAGTGGGGGAGGCATCCTCGATGGGAGACAGGTTGCTAGGTGAGGTTAGTGGGTGATCCCGTTTCCGTTGGGCCTTCAGTTCGTCCTTATCTTTCCGTGATTTCTTTATTCTTTTCCCAGGCTGGTCAACATCCAGTTTGGTCCCCTGCCTGAGGTGATCCTCCTCTTCCCTCATTTCTTCTTCTTCCGAGGAATCCTCGATAGTGGGGAGAGCCTGACCCGGTTGCCTGTGCTTTGGCCTGCGGTGGTGTTTGCTCTCCCCACTGGCCTTCCTGTGACTTGGGCTGCTGTCACTGTCATCCTCAAGTGAAGATGCAGATGTAGGGGAGGTTCCTGGGTCGAAGCTGGATGCCTGGACACTGGATGACCCCTTGGACCTGTCCTCCAGAGACTCAGTGATGCTGTCCACCTCAGCCTCTCCTTCATCTGTGCTCTGTCTCTTTTTCACCATTGGAATGGCTTTCTTGAAAACGGTCGTTGTCTCTGTGGCCTGGGGCGTCTCTGTGCTCGTTTGAGGCTCAATCTGTGGCACGGATGTCACATTGGCTGGGCTGTCTTCGTTATCACCGCTACCTTTCCTCGGCAGTGGCTTAGCTGTCACTGAGACGCTGTCCTGCTCTTCCTCCCTGACAGCTACCTCTGTGGTCTCTCTTTCTTCCTCTGAGAGAGAAATCTCTTCATTGCCCATTCCCATGATCTGCCTACGGATGAACTCTTCATCATCCACGGAGGAGTCGGGGCTTTCAAGTGTGGAGTCCTCACTGCTGGACGAGATGGCACTCACTTTCAGCCTCCTTCTCTGGACCTTGGGGGAGGGGGAGGGTGTTAGCTCACTTCCACTGCTCTCTTTCATTGGTCGGAAACTAAGCCGTCTTCTCTGCCCCTCAGCCCCATTCTTGGCAAACAAGGGGGAGTCACTAGTGGTGTCTTTTACTGTCTCATCTCTGACTGTCTGCAAGACATCCAGTGTTTCGTCTGTCATTGGCAGAATGTCTGGTTGATCCTTGTCACCGTGATCTCCAGCTTTAGTTTGGGTGTCAGCCTCGAGGGAAGGCATGGCTTTGCCCTCCACAGTGGCTGGCTCAGCCTGGCTGGATTTCCCTTCCACTATGACTTGGTCCCCAGGCAGAGAGGCTTTTCTCATCATAGCAGTCTCATTTTGTAAGTCATCTTCATCCTGAAATGATAAAAGAACAAATATATTTACATGTGGAAGGTTCAGTTAATGTAAACAACAACAATGTAGCAACAATTTTGCATTAATAACAAACCAGTTTACTGATACTCATACAACATAATTTAAGATCACACCGCCTAAACAGTAGTGACTGGCATTAAAATAAGATTTTAAGAAAAGTCGACAAGTTCAAGTAAGTTTGAAAATGCATTACATTGCTAGAATAAGTTTCACTATATTATCTATATACGGGAATCAAAACTAACACATAAAACATGTACTGAACATAGGTCTAAAACTTTGTAGTAGAAACACTTGCCTTCGCAAGGATTTCTTGGGGTACTGGTTGTGATTCTGGAATTAGTTTCTCCTTAACAACTGCCAATGGTTTGGTTGTCTCCACCACTTCAACCTCAGGCTTCTCCTCTGAAGGGGGGCGGGATGGCTTTGGCTCAGTGGGTGGAGGGACTGCAGCAGCAACCACTGCAGTAGGGTTAGGAGCAGGGGGAGATGTCTTGGCCTCGGTCACTGGAAGACTGACAGCAGCACCAACCAAAGCCTCACCATTTGATGTCTCAGACTTGGGTTCTCCTGCTGTTTGCGCTTGTGGCACAGAGGATTTTGTTTCTGTGGTCTCTTTTGGATTTAATTCCACTGCAGCTTTCTGGACCACAGTCTCGTCGATCTCAGCCTTTGGCATCTCTGTTGATTTCGGTGCAACAGCTGAAGGCTCTGCCTTGGTCGGGGCAGGGGTAGCTTTGAGTTCTGCATTGAAAGGTTCTTGTGCAGGCACAGGCTCTGCTTCTTTTGGAACAGGGACAGACTGGGACTCCATCTTTGAGGGTGTGGGTGTAGGTGCTGCTTTGGCAGGTGCAGGTACTGCTTCGCCAGGCACAGGCTTTGGTTGGGCCTCTGCTTTTATTGGTGTAGGCGTTGGCTGGGACATCTCTCCGATGTCTCCAAGCTGCCCAGACAAAGCCCTCTGAGTCTGGCAGTTTAGACACATCCATTCCTGCTAAAAACACAAAGAACAGACACAAATTGTCAAAAACAGTACAATAAGGGTGAAATTGAGGTTTGACAGTCTTAAATAGTATGATACGCAAGAGTTGCAGATTACGGAACCATGCAAAGTACTATGCACATTTCACATTTTGACACAATGTCAGAACATTATAAATATGCACCACAAAAGAACGAGGAGACGTATGACAAATGTCCACAAATGAGATTATATTCAAATCATTTTACTACGGCATAAAGAGCAACAACTGCAAAAACACCACAACAATCCATTAGTATTTAGCCAGACACATCTACAGCAAACACTCACTTCGGTCGACGGTCGTAACGTAAACATGCCCATGGACACAATGCTCAAGCTTGTGACACCCCTTGTCAGGGTGCCCCTCTAAAATGCTTACCTTGCAAAAAAAAAAAGAATATCACATCTTAAAGGCAATCTTATTTCCGTTTCCGTTTACATCCCTCAAAAAAAGAAAATTCAGAGGCGGTTGTCCGGGCTGTATCTAAGCTCCATTGCAATTGACTTCAGGAAGAGAAAAAGTGTTATCTGTCAATAAGAGCTGAGTGCCAGTAGCATCCTGGCAGACAGAATCACAGCATTGCGCCTGCCTCTGCAGCGGGAGAGAGCGAGCGAGAGGGGCTGATACACAGGGCAGAGGGGGAGATTATATCCAGCACATATCCTGTTCAGCTCTCCGTTTCACTCACCCGCTTGACATATTGGGTTACCAACTGGCTGTGCGCACTAGCAGAGATCCTATGTAGAACCACATGTGTACCTCAACATGTTACCACATCGCTGAGAGCTTAACCCAGAAGCCCCTGTTGGCAGATAAAGATCCATTTCTTTCACATGCACACACATGTAGGACCACATGGAAAACCATGGCCCACAGGCACATCACGTACATACATCTGATTCAATTCATCGTTACCATACATATTAATGAGCCTGGTATGTAAAGACATATCGATATGCACCGAATGCCTTGCACACAGACTCTGGAGCTTCACCCCATGCTTTAACATGTTCTGTCCAATGTGCTCACTGACTCCCCTTCCTATTAGTAACACAGCAAAACACACACACGCACACGCACACACACACACACACGCACACACACACACACACACACACACACACACGCCCGCAGCCACAGAGAAATGCCATACAGCTGCATGCAGTGTAACGTGTGTGGGTGTTTGTGTCTATAGATGTGTGTGTGTGTGGGTGTGTGTGTGTGTGTGTGCGTGTGTGTGTGTGTGTGT
>JAVQJS010075233.1:0-17680 GCA_036024795.1 Galaxias rostratus
AAAAATTTTATTGTTTTTTATATTCATAGAGAGGGGTGGTGAGTGTTTGTGTGTGTGTGTTTGTGTGTGTGTGTGTGTGTGTGTGTGAGAGAGAGAGAGAGAGAGAGAGAGAGAGAGAGAGAGAGAGAGAGAGCGTGTGTGTGTGTGTGTTTGTGTTTGTGTGTGTGTGTGTGTGTGTGAGAGAGAGAGAGAGAGAGAGAGAGCGAGAGCGAGAGAGAGAGTGTGTGTGTCTGTGTATTTGTGTGCAAGCCCAGGTGTGTGAGAGATACAATATAAAAGATCCAAACCTTTTATCTGTCAGGATAATCTTTTGCAACATATATCTTATCATGTCATCAATTAGACAAAAGTAAACTTTTACGCAAACTCTCAAAATTTGCAAACGTTACGTTCAATTATTAACGTAGGCCTTTTCATAAAAGCAGTCGGTGACATAATGACTTGGGACGCTTATGTTATTATTACTATTATTATTATTGCTATTTTTATTATTATGAATATTATTGTTGTTATTTAATACTTTGTGTGAACATAAAAAACATTATTTTGTTCAAAATCTAAATGTGACGTATAGCTTTGGTCTCGATTGAAAACAATGGGGTTTAAGAACTTATAGTTAATATTATTTTTTGAAAAAAGATTTTTTCATTATTTGTCTTATTTAGGCATATTAAAACACAGTTTTTAACACTGTTGTAGCATTTCTAAATTCACTGGGACAGGATATTTTGGTGATTGACAAATATTTTAGTTTAACGCTGTTTTTGTATTTTCACAGGAACTTACAAAGCATTACGTTTTTAATGATGTAACCTGATTTGTTTGAAACCCTACGGTGCCTAGATATTATCTGGAGTAAAATAAGTGTATTTGTAACGTTGTTAAGATATTTAAAGTATATTATTATTTTTAAATAATTTCATTTGAATTTTACAACGGACACACTGTACAATCTTCATCAGGTTATTAATTGATAAAAAAAAAAGAAGAAAAGAAACGTTGTCAGCTTCAGCGTATTAGTTATGATATTTTAGTAATGTTATGATCTCAAAAGTGTTTGAAGTAAAGGGTGTTATGGTAAACATACATGGAACATTTACGTGGACAGTGCTAGAAGCGCTTGATAGGGCGAAGACGCAATATCTCTGAGAATACTGGTTCTACTGACCAAAACTGTTGACGTCAAATTAGAAATCAATGCAAAAAGCAGACTGCATTGTGCTGTCTTGTCCAGAGGCCTACATTAAAATACTTCGGTGTGTATGATTTGGAGCATTACTTTCTCCAGTTTAAACCATACAAACTCGCTTTTGTTTATTGTATTGTCGAATTGGTTTATTAAATATATACGCCTATCTTGCTCCCATAACACATTTAATTTCTGTTTTTTAGATTCCAAGTGATTTCCTTCGCCACCCCATTTAGAACAATCGTCAGATTCCTTGACCATAATGGAGAACGTTTCTTTGCTGCTGCGATGAACCTGAGACGCCACTTTGTCGCCAACTTTATTTACATGCATCAAGTGGCTGGTCTTTGCGGTGACGGCGGTATGCTCTCTACCTGGTAGTGGCGGTGGACGAACAAAACCATAGCTTATCAGCATGTGCCAAAAGGGCTTTGTTTGTGTTTACCTTTCAATTAATCCATTTGAGCCTTAGAGCCCCTGATCTCACTAAATCTATGTTGGCCCCAAACAGGACGTTTGGAGCGAAGTAGAGACCGAATAGGATTATGTAGAAAGGCAACAAACAATTGGGTCTTACTTGCTGGTTACTACGTCTCAGCAACACCGAGAAGCTCCGGGGCGGTGCGCCTGTTTGTCTGCGAACTACAATGAACAGAAATGACAGGTGACCTGCTGTGATGTCACCCAGTGGAGGCGATCCATTAGCCTGCGTATTTAGGGCCGCGTTAGTTGCTCTACTTTGACGTTCGTAAACATCTAAATTTGTAAAACAAGTTGGTTCGAATAATGCTATCTTAAAAACATAACTCAATCGTTTTTATGTGACATATGTCACCACGAACTTACAATGAAAAATAATAAAACTAAATTATCTTATTTTTAATTTTTCAATATAAGGTCTCATTTCCCTTCCAACTAGTCCGACAGCCTGCGTTGGCCCCGCTTTCTTACAAGGCTTAAACTGTTGAACTAATGTCTCGGACAGACGATACGGTTCGGATGCGTTTGCTCTTCAACATAACAAGAAAAGACTCTCTCCTCCAGTTTATAGAGCTCATCTCAGGGTCATGTGACGGCTGGTACATGTCTGGATAGTGTCTTTCGGCCTGAGCGGCCGCTTCGTTCGCGTGTCTGTCTAATTTCCACTTCCCTTCTGCGTATTTCTTTCTCCTCCAGACGTGGTGTGCAGGAGCCCAGTTCTCCCGCCTGTAAACCCTTAGACAACAGAACCCTGCAATTCACTCTGGCGACTATTTTGTAGCCGTGGAAAAATCTTGCCACAATAGTTGAAATATTAAGTCATAATCCATTCCGTATTGCTTAGTTTATCCTAAAATTTTCTCTGTACAGCATAGTCTTTATAATCTGTGCCACAGCTCTTAATAGATTATTTTAATATTTATAATCCCATAAACTAAAAAACAATATCCGACAGTAACATTTTTAAGCGGTCTTTCAAAATGCCTACCTTCTAAAATTTTATTTAAGAAAGGGAACCCATAACCTTCTGATAACACGGTTTGGACGTTTTCTCCATGAGTCTCAAATGCTACCCCAATGTTCTCCAGATTGGAAGAAATGGTCAAACTTGTAGCAATAATACCCCTCTTTCACAATAATACCCCCTGCTGCATAACCTCCAGCCCCGGCTGCCCCAAAGAATCACGGCTGGGGATCTCAGTCTCCGCCCCAAATCAGAGACCCATTTTCTGGGAACAAAACCCCAAAAAGCGAACAAAAGTGAACACATTTTTTTCTATGCTTCAGTGCTGTATAGCGCAGCCAGTTAAAATGACGCTCTGTCTGTGCCTCAAATTGGAATATTAGGACGTCAATCTCGCAGCTCTAGCGCGCCTTTGTCTTTGCTGAGTGCTCGAGCCTGTCTACCACACACCTTTTGTCCGGGACTCCAATAAGGCCCATTATTCTCTCTCTCCAGTTCTGCTCTTTCTACCTCTTTCAGGGTATTTTAGGTGGCTAATCACGTCCTTAAAGGCCATCAAATTGAGAATAACTTCCTCCTTTCACACCGCTTGGCACTCGGACAATTAATTCGAGTGTGCCTGTGGCCCGGCCCTTTCTAACCGCCTCCCGCGTGACACTTCTCTACAAAGCTGTGACCAACAATCCGGATTACTGGAAAGGTCCGAAAATATACAGCTATATGGCGGGCTATTTTCCAAGCACATGGTCATGGACAAACTCCAATTTAAGCCTAAGGTGGAACGGTGATCAAGGATATTCAAAGCCATGTAAACGCATGTAAAAAAAACATGTAAGAGTTTACGCCTAAATTCTGTTTTCCGGATTCGTTGTGTTAATAAATGTTTAACCTGACATATTTACCAATATCTAAGAAAATAAGTGAAGATATTTTACATTATGTGAAAAAAATCATGAAATCGGAAGGAATATAATTTCAGCAGCACGCGATAACACACACACACACACACACACACACACACACACACACACACACACACACACACACACACACACACACACACATACACACTCACACAACGATGTCATATCAAAGAAAGCATAGGCTACAGGTAATGTATTTGGTATAGTGTGAACAAACGCAAAAGCGGACCTGTAAATTGTTTTCAGTTATAATACTGTAAGCCCTGAGTTTGAGCATATTGCTAAATTGAGGGGTTGCACATTTATATTTTCTTAAACATCCATTCAATTGACGTCGGATAAAACATGTAATTTAATTGTTCTCATCTTCAAAATAATAAAATGTCATCCCAAATGGAATTCTTGCACTTAATACTGTAAATGATCAAACGGCAAAATTGCTCCGAATCAAATCTCGGCCAACATTTCTTTCTGATTGCGCATTTGGACAGTCTAAATATGTGGCGTTGCGCCACAAGGTCACAAACAGTTTGTTGGTGTTCAAATGGCTTGGTTAAACATTGACCTCCCAAAAAGCTGATTCGTTTTGGTTTCAGTTAAAAGATAAAAAGTGGAGATATTACCAATGTGCCCCAATTAAAAACAATCCAGTCACACATGCCTCCATAACAAAACTTGTCAAAAATATTGCATCAAAATATAACAAACGTTTTAACAAAGATTTAAAGAGTCCCGACGCCATTATATAGATATAAAAAAATCCCTGGGCGCGGCTACCAGGCTCGGATCCCTTGGAGTGAACCTTGACAGGATGTAACCGGTGTTCCTTGATGCGTTTGGGGCTGTGGAGAGGCGTTCATTCCGCCAATGTTCGCTAAGTTCATGTTCATAAAGGCATTAGCAGTTGTGGTCGGAGGCAGCGAGGGGATGCTGGTGTACGTGCAACTGTAGTTGCTGTTATATGCTGGGTTGTTATAGGTGTACCCCGGATATCCGTTATAGCTATATGGATTTGAACCGCAGTATGACGTTCCATTGTAGTTTTGTGTTCCGCCCAAGCATGGTTTGCCGTCTCGGACCAGAACTGGCACTGCAACCCGTCTGGGTGGTGGTGGGTGATGGTGTCCTGCTAGTTCCAATGACTTGTCCTGTCTCTGCCTTTTGCACTTGTAACGGCGGTTCTGAAACCATATCTTGACTTGTGTAGAGGTTAGTTTGAGAGTGCTTGCCAGGTGTTCCCTTTCCGGGGCAGAAAGATACCGCTGCTGCTTGAAACGTCTCTCCAACTCGAACACTTGGGCCTGAGAGAAGAGGACTCTGGGTTTCCTCCTGGTCCTCTGTTTGGCTGGGCGCTCTGAGTCGCCTTGGCCGCTGTCGCCTTCTCCCTCCAGTTGCTTGGAAACCTCTAGCCGTGGTAAAACAAAACGAGGAATATGTAAACATTTCTGGAGTAAAATAGGAAACACGTAGATTCGCTTCTATACTTTTGTTGTTTTGTTAAGCGCATTAAGTTAGTCATCAAAAGAAACCAATGAAATAAAATTGTATTTTGTAAAACCCCTCAAACTTATCAAACTATTTTCAATAGTGTGTGCTTGTTAGCGTCTTGGTATGTGTGTGCGTGCGTTTGTATAGTTGGCCGAGATTTCTCGCAGTATAACGAGAACGTTTACGTGCGTTTATTTTACGGGGTACTAATGGCTCGTGAATGGCCCACACATCATAACACGTTCGTCATGAGGACAGGCTGAGGCACTAGTCATTGTTTGACAATTTGAAAAAACTATGAATTTCTGAAGGCCCCATTTGGAGCGCCAGTGTAAAATATATTCCGAGTTGGACCTGCTGTCCGTTATTTAAAAAAAAAAAAAAAGGATCTACACGAATTAAACGTAAGAGCAAGATACGTAATATATATTTAGTGATGTATATTACGAGCTTTGTTTCCGTTTTCGAATAATTTAATTGTGGTATAATGAAATCAGTTTAAAAGATAATTGAAAAATGATTATAGGCCTATTTGCGCAATAGATTAAACGCATTCGCTCGTGTACATAACTACGATCGTAATTATGCTTCATCGATCGATTGAGTAAATAGTAAGCTCAAACAAAAACAATCTCAACATTTTACTTACTTAGGTCTTGATGGTCCAGCTCCGCCTCCAGTTTAGGGTCTGTGAGATGGCACAGTCCAGGATTAGTGTACATATCTGGGGACAGACTGGCCTCGCCGTGCCTGTCCTGCACCGCCAAGGCACCAAGGTAGGCCAAGTTATCCTCACCGTCAGAGAACGACGCACCGTCTCCAGCAGCTACCAACATACAAGACGGAGCAGTTTGAAAATTCAGTTGTTGTTGTTGTTGCTGCTGTTGATTATGTTTTGAGGGTGACACTTGGAGTAAATGCTGTTGCTGATGGTCCACGTGCCCTGAGTGATGTTGAGATTGCTGTTGCTGTTGCTGCTCGAGCTTCAGAATATCTTTGACTGAGAACGGTGTTGAGGTGAGCGGGCTAGGAAGCATTATGCCTTCAAGGTCCTGCTCACCCGCATTTAGGAAATGTATTCCCCTGAGTAGCATACACCTCTTTTGCCGTCCCCACGGGGAATAATTGATGTACAAATCCGAGTTGTGTTATCGGCATAAGCTTTAAGGCATCCAAATTAATCCTCCTGCAAAGACACTTTTACGCATGTATAGCCTACCCTCTTTTGTGGAGCTGGGGTAGGCTAGCTCGAGGATTGTCCACGCAGGCCAGCGCGCCTCCTTATGACACTTGAAATGTGTGTTACCAGAGTTGGAGTAGGGCGAAGCCCCTTTTCTCTTTCAGTGATGTCACTCAGACCATGGGCGGGATACTGGGGGGGAAGGCTTGCCAGCGCAGTGCGCGTTTTAGGAAGGGGAGGGATAACCCGCCTCTCTCCTGACTCACCATGCCCTCGTCTAGTTTTCCATTTGCCGATTAAAAAAACAACCAGTTCCCAAATATTTCCAAATTCTAAAATATCAGGGGTGACACCGAATATTTACCACGATAGCTTTTTTTTTTACTTAATTTTTTTTCCACGCAGCCAAATATATTTTGTAGCCAATAGGGTTATTTGCTGGTAAACTGTAGTTAGATGTGCTTGGCATTAATGCGGAATCGGCCCAATGCAAGAATACTGGGGAAAGCAAGGACAGCGACACATACTTGATTGTTCCAGCGCCTCATGCCAAGGTCAAGTACCCCGCGGTAAACTGTAGGACTCTCCGGAGCTACTGCTTTTGCCCTTGAGTTTTATAAATATTTAGATCAGTCACAATGAGAACCTTGACGCACCATGCTGTTACATTTTGGAAATGATTATAAACTATGTATATGTGTGATTATTTAGTTGCCTGTTGGTATGTGTGCTCCTTATCAAGGTGTATTAATACACCACGCTGAAATGATAAGACGCGGGCCCCTGGGGCAATTAAAATTCCTACAGGAAAACTGATTGACGTTTTTAGCCAATACAATCTGCTCCCTATCAGCTCCTCTTTCCGTTTTAGAGGGACCCCTCCGCTCCTGTCACCTCGCGCCTGGCTCTCTGGAGCTCTCTCACTCAGCCCAGCACACCTCCAATAGACCCGCGCGCGGGTTTTTCTGCACTGGACACGAGACAGAGACAGTTTGAGGCCTGAATAGATTTGAAAAACTTTTCCGTTTGGCAGCACGAGTTAGGTATAGTAGAGAACGCGAGACTGGGAGACGGAGATAGAGAGGGAAATTGATAGATAAAGAAAAGGCATAGAAAGACAAGGCACGCGTGTGTGTATGCGTCTTTGTTGGGGGGTTGTGGGTGTGGGTTAAAAGGCAAACCTCTTAATCTGATTGGCATGGGCACAGGACGCACGGGACATTTGAAAGACTGGAACATAAAGCTATTACCCATGATGACCTGATGGAACATGCCTCTGCGCATGACAAACTAAATGAAGACGACCAAAATAGAAAGATATATGCATCCTGAAAGGCCCAAGCAGACACGACGGCGCGTGCTGTGATTCGTGGTATATCATCATGGTCGTGTCCTCGCCTATTTCAGGGCACTCGTAAAACTGTGCCAAACAAGTGCCAAACAAGGATAACGGTCTTTGGTGTTTAGACTGGCAAACGGGACTCGGGCCATCTTGTCCATTTTGTTCAAATAAGCATTAAATCCAAAGACGCCATCTTAAGCGCACTTGGGAAAATGCGTGTAAAAGAGGTCAGAGCGAGTAGGCGTATAGCCCCATAACTATATTAACAAAAAGTTAATGAGGAAATATGATCAAGAACATTTTGGTTTATTATTCGTACAGAACTTTGCTGCATGTCACAGTTCCTTCACGGATCGATTCGTTCAAGTGCAATTTATTTGATAGTTTATTCCGCCTGTATCTAGTTTTATTTATGGATTAACGTTTTTATTTTTTATTTCGGTAAAGTCCCTGTATTTTTTGTTGTTTTGCTATGCGTTGAATAAATTTTTGACCAATAATTCATTTTAAATGGTGGCGTAAATCATATAGTGAAAATACATGACTAATTCTGAAGTTGGCCTAATGACAACTGTTGCCAAAAAAGTTGAGAAATATATGTTTCATTGTAATAATTGATTATTCATTGTTCTTAGGACAACTATATTTTGGCTACGTAATGCAGCAGATAGCACACTCCCATGTTTAAAACGGATGATTAAAACGGCCATATCCTAGCACCAAAGATTGTCACCGATGAAAACAACGATAAAACTATTTTAAACCAGTCTTTCATTCCAAACAGGGAAACCCACTCAGATCCAGAAGGTTGGAGATAATGCGCACCTAATTTGGTCTCACCTTATTGTATAATATTTCAGCAGCAATCCTAAACCATAATATAGACCTATTTAATTGAAGTCAGATCGAGCTCGCCCTCATGGAAAATCAAAAGGTTAATCATTAGTCATCACCTTTCCTATTCTTAAATGACTCAGTCAGTTTATATACAATGGATCAAATCTGACCTGAATAAGATTTTTTTTTTTTGTCTATGTTTAATTTAACTTCGTTCTCAAACTGAAAATACAAATCTAATTGCCGGAAACACGCAAGGTGATCGTTGATAGGTTTTGGTATACCTCAGTATTCGCGCCACATGTTATTTTCAGGCCTATAGGCATAAGCGGACAAACAGAACTTTTTTCAGGTGGTATTTACCTGAATTTAGTTAGGAGAGGATGCAGGGGGACGGTGAGGTGCATGACAACAAAAGGAAATGCGACACCTCTTGTGTCTTGTCATTTGTGACCAAGTATTGGCGCCAGCCAGTCAGGGTAGCATGGTTGGTTGCAGGTTGAAATCTGTGTCTGGGAGCGAGAGAGACGATAGAAATGGGGAAGGGAGTGAGACGAGTTAATCTCATCCGCTCGCGCTGTTTAGATTGGGGCAAGGTCTTCCTCTCCGGCCTCCGAGCTGCGTGCCCTCACAACGGTCCATTTGAAAGAGTGAAAGGGAGGCCCACGCGTGCAAAGTAAACACACTTTGCTTTTAGATTTTTTTAAAGACATGTGTTTATGTGTGATGGCTGTTTCTTTATTTGTGTTGGACAATTGGGCATTTGGGATGTTTTTAAAAAGGTAAGATGCCTCCATGAACAAACATTTTGGGCTCGAGGGAGCATATCGACCTTTTCATAATTAGAAGACTATTGTCATCACGAGACCCTGACATGCCATCATACAGAGTCTTATCCGATAGGTAAACGTTTTTGTTTTTTTTAGCTTACAAACATTTAAATAATATATCTATAATAATACGTTTGAGATTCTAAACTGACTCAATCTAAACATGCATTGTGCTGCAAAAGTTATTTATGTTATGCTTTGGTAAAACATTGGTGAGACTTGTAGACAGTTTGACGAAACAGCAAGTCCTCTTCCTGAAAACAAATGAGCTGGCTTGATTAATGGATATGCAAGCTGCCATCACACGCGCGCACTGTTGACGGTGGATCAGTACTTCCAAACATTATGAAGTGTCTGCAAATTCACCAGAACAGGACAAAAAAAAAAAAAAGAATAATCTATATCACATCTATTCGTGCGTTGGACATTAATTATGACGTTATTTCGAGGCTGTCTAGAATCAAATTCCAGAATAAATTGCACCTAATTTTACTTTTTTAATGTGCGTGCGAAAATATGTTTGGAAATGTGTTTGCTGAACAAATAGGGCACAAATTAACTCAATCAAAAATATGTATCTTATATTTTTAATTCATATGTTCGTAGAGAAAATACATCGCATAATAATAATATTATAAAATAATAATAACAATAATAATTATAATAATAATAATAAAAAATCGATATTTACGCACATGTACCATTTTATGACTGGTTATTATAATAATATTAAATGTATTCCCTCTGTCCGTCAATGAAAGCCCCAAGTTCAAACAGGTGAATGCAGGTATCGTATCAAAACAGCTAAATAAATGGGATGTCTAATACGTTTGGTCGATCAAGTGGCCCTCTTTCAAATGTCACATTTATATTGAAAAAAAAAAATAACGATCATTCTCGAATTCTAATGTTAAACACTGAGTGAAATTAGCCCCCCAAATATTGTTATGAAAGCATCATATAAAACTGTTTAAGTATGGTTTACGCGATTAAACGAATGTAAAGTGTAGAATATGTATGGTTTACGCAATAAAACCAATGCAGGACTAACTGAACTAGCAAAGATTTTTCGACACCTTAATCGGGTTAGGGAATTGTTAGATAGCAGATGATTCATTCGACCAAGTGTGTAAGCCAAGCGTATATTGTCATAGTGCGTATCCTATACGTCAGTACTCATACACATATCATAAATATGTTTATATCATCCCTACATAGACAAATTGGATCTCAAAAATGCCAACAAGATGTGTAACTAACTAATATCTTGATCAACTTCGGTTATTTGCCATTTCGTGTGGCACCTGCCCGTGGTGTCGTGTTATTTCGGACCTAAACTGTAGACATTCATTAGACCCCTGAAAAACCAAGCCGATGTGCTCAAATTGTTTGTGTTCAAATAATTTTATTATGTATATTCGTGTGGCTTTGTTCGCTTGAGCATTTGTGTTCCAAAAGTATTTTTTGTACACAATAATTGCATTATAATAGCATTAAATAGCATCAGCTTCAGCAAATTACCTTCATTTAATTTCATACTAGATTTCATGCGTGCGTACACACACCTACGCACAACCCCACAAAAGCACACACTCAAACCCAACACACACTAATAGACCTACAATGCCCTGCACCGTGACGCAGCAGTCTCTGTTTATAAGCTAGCTCTGGGTGTTGTATAAATTGCGGCGTTGAATGGTTTACCTAATGGGACTTCTGTTTCTCGTATTCTGTCACCGAACAAGCCAAAGCACGGTGACAAACGATCGTCTTTTACCAGCACAAGAATCCCTGATTTATGTGGGAAATGAAACCAAACTGTTTTTTAACAGCGCAACTTAAGTAAATTATGTTCTGAAACGATTAAGTTATTTGTATACATGCATTCCCTATTTAGTATGATAAATGTTTTCTTAGACTTTTCCTGGGCATGCAATGTCAGGCCTTCTCTCAATGTTTTTATTACACATACAAGATTTAATATTTAAACTTTAGATAAAAATCTATGGAGACCCAATTTGATAAAAACATTTTATTTTTAAGGGATCTCTTACAAATCTAAGCAAACAGACCAAACATTAAACGCCATATTAAACATCAGGGGCCTGCGAGACAGCGTTTAACATAATTAGAGAACAGTTTACTGGCCTCCATTTAATGGGAAACACTACATTTAATTGGAGCACTCAATCGATTCGATTTTGAACACGTGGTGAAAAGTAAGCCCCTCGCCTCTCACCTCTTTAACGTCTAACGGAACCTCTTTAACAATACTCCCACATTTCTTCGTTGTTTAGATACAAAATATGTAATTGTAATGAAGCACCTTTATGTATGCGCTCGGTTATACAAAATTAAGCGCGAATATTATGTAATGCTTTACATTGCCCAGTGTCAGTGTTACCAAATGTCAATGGTAACTCCTTTGGCCTGGAGTAATGGGCCCTCGTGCGTTGTCGACGTCTCTGAATCCAGTCTGGTCTTATCGGATAAAAGATACGGCTTCAAGTGTGAGCGTTAAGGTTTTTATGATGAATTATTTTCACAGATATACGCCCTGCATTCGCACAATATGTTTTACAGGTATGTTACATTTTTCATTCACGAAATGGAAAGAGTATCTCTCTCTCTCTCTCTCTCTCTCTCTGTCTCTCTCTCTCTCTCTCTCTCTCTCTCTCTGTCTGTGTGTGTCTCTGAGTGTCTGTGTATGTGTCGGCGTGCGCGCGCGCGTGCGCCTCAGAATGTGAGGTTTTCAGAGATTGTTGTCTGTATATAAACTCATGGGCATTAGTGCTTGAAGGGGGAAGACTACTCAATCACTGCGGAGACAGTCTGATTCGTCCTCCCTCCCATTAGCGCCTTGTTTCTTTCCACAGAGCGTCGTCTTTATCGGCTCTTTATCTCGTAAACAGTTCCTTCAGCCTGCTGCTCAGTGGTGGCCAAGGCTGTCTGCTTTATAACCTGTTGAGGATTTGGTCATCAATTATCCGACCTGGAGCCAACGGAAAGGGGCCTTCCACTGCATCGGCCCGCACATAAACTGACATGGTTCTCCTCGTCTCCGGTCGTGAAGAGCCGCGGAGTCCCGGCGCAGCCCCGGGCAGCTATCTGCGGGTGTCAGAAAAAGACAGCAATAGAGATTCACTGAAACAGTCCATTGCAGTGAGGAGTTTCTATCAGCCACCCAGTCCATTTAAGCAAGCCTACTCGAGATTCCAGCATTTCGTTCTTGTCCCGGTATGCTTCTCTCCTTGTTGCATTCCAGAAGTTGTAGACGTGGAATTGAGTCAGCGCGTGAAACCATCCAGTGCAATGTCCACATTATTAATTGAGTTTTAAAGGGAGCGCATTTCATATTTAATGCCAGTTGGTCTATCAGGGACTCAGCTGTTGTCTCTTTATCAGAATTCTTTAGGATAGACTTCATTACCTAAGACATGGAAAATAAATATGTTTTTTTTTGTTTGACAGATAATTAATTCAGTGAAGCGTATCGCTCGTTATGGAATTGGTCAACTATTGTACCTAATCCAAACTTTAAAACGCTTCATTCCATTAATCTTATGGCAGGCATGTGTTAAGGACACAAGCAATCCTCAAGAACGTTCTTTCACAACCACTTTGCAAAATCATCATATAGCTTTTTTTCTTTTGTTAATGTAATCCTAGGCCTGCTGGCATATTAGAATGGAAATATCTTTCCCGGTTTTGATGGGTTTCATGTGAGTTCACGTAGGTTTGTAAATGGGTATTTGTAGTTAATAATTATCGGGTAATGGAGACAGACTGTTGTTTTTTATGTATTTTAGCACAACATGGCTGTCAAAATAAAGATGCAGAAATAAATTTCACAAAACCAAATGTTTTATAAGGTTCTGAAATAGAGCTACTTTAAATGTATTTCATTTTTTGGGTCACAACTCTTGCAATAGACTCTTTTTTATATATATATATTTTCTAATGCAATGTACTTGTAAAAGATCTTAGGGGGAATTCCAGGAATAAATCAGCCAGAATTAAAAAACTGTGGGTGCATAAAATCTTTAAATCTGAGTAGCTGTTTTATATTTCAATACTCTGGTTAGATTTAGCCCACAATCTTGAACAAGCAGTTATAAGTTCAACTTTAAACTCGTCCACCTTTGACATGTCATTTGACAGAATAGATTTACAAATGGATGTTACAATCGTTTACAGTAGTCACAATGTCATTGATAAGTTTGATAAGATTGATAGGGGGCCAAAGTTGAATCCTTGTGAAACCTCGGTTTTAAATTGAATTCAATTTACAAATGTTTGTGTCAAATATGCAATCAAAATCAATGGAACCAGCAAAAGTTTAAAGAACATCTAGTTTGCCTTTTCAATTGGTCCAAAATCGTACAGAAAGGACTCACACATTTATTTCATATTTCCAGGCCAAATTGTGTGTCCACCAGGCTGTAAACGTTACTACTAAAAGAATCATGTAGTGCCAAAAACGACAACAACAAACTACTACTACAAACTACAAACTACGACACTTTATTATTTTGTATTTGAATGCTAATTCGCTGGTGTGTAAGATTTATTAAATGTACATGAGAGTGAGTGACCAATTGTTCTGAGATGTCTGATGATTTTTTTAGAATGGCATGTTCCAAAGATAGGATTCGTTTTCCACCAAATGTTCTTTTCTCCCCACACAGATCGCTTCCCCATAGTCAGGTATTAATTCCCCTAGGTTGCTTGTTGCACAGATCAACATACTACAAATACTCTAGTAAAGACCCAGATTACTGTACTATGAATACTCTGGTATCAATAACCTCGGATTGCTTGCTGAACACATTAGCATAATATAGGATCCCTCTGGTATGTATAACACCAGTTTGGCTGTTGCACAGATTAGTGTACTATAGGAGTAATGTGGAATTAATAACCACAGTTTGCTTTGTTGCATCGATTAGCGAATTCTAGGAGTAATATGGCATGAATAACCCCAGTTTGCTTGTTGCATAGATTAGCATACTATAGAAGGACTATGATACTAATAACCCCAGGTTTATTGCTACACAGATTAGTGTACTATTGGAGGACTATGATATCCATAACCACAGTTTGCTTTTTGCACAGATTAGCGTACTGTCGAAGGACTATGATACTAATAATGAAATGAAACTAATACTGTGGCATCTATGACCACAGTTTGCTTGTTGCATTGATGCGAATCCATACTGTAGTACTGTAGGAGGACTATGATACTAATAACCTCCGGGTTCCTGTTCTAGAACTGTTCTAGAACTGCTCCGTCGCCGTTCCCGCGAGGTTCGGCTCCCCCTGTCCGAACCGAATTCCCCCTTGACCCGACGTTTACCTCCGTGGAAGATGGAGTGCCGCGCTGATCCGACAGTGACCATGGCGTGCCGCCGCCAGTCCCTGGGAGAGCCGGGCTGTTTACGCGGAGGAAGGGTCTGTTTCCTGGCCCAAACAAAACACAGGCTCCGGAGCCCAGCCTCGGAGGAGGGCCACTCCGCTCCTGGCCGGACGGACGTGGCTGATAGATCACCCCAGCCCCACGACCCCGGGCCCAGCCGGGTCAGACAGGGGGGGGGGGGTGCAGAGCTGTGGAAGCCCCGGGACGAGGGGGTTCAAGGGCCCCCGTGTAAGCCGGGGGGGCACGGAGGGCGGGGCATGGGGGGGGTTAGCATTGTAAGGAGGGCCAGCCAGTCTCTGGGGCTGACAGGCCCGGCTCTGTTTATTGCATGTTCTCAGGAAATGTTAGGCTTCTTGTAGGTTTCACTTTTGAGATTATCTATCTATAGCCTACCACAATCTATACGGTGTCACGGCACATGAGAACATGGGTCGTTTTTTGTTACGTTGTTTTAACTTTGAACACGAAGATTTGAACGTGTTTGAATTAGATATTTTTTGTTGTTGTTCAAATTAAAGGATGAATGTGTGGAACTTGTTGTGAAGCATTAATGATTTAGTTCTAAATTTTTTCTAACGAAAATCTTATAATGATATTTTGATAACGACGGAAACAAAGCTTTCAGTTCATGCTGATTACTAGTCTGATTGTAACACAATGAACACAGAAACCATTGCATGTTAGATAAAGTTGTTTTACATGCATCCGTTAAATTTGCAACATATTTTTGTCTCAGTCAAATGTGTGACGACTTCATCATTTTATGCCTTTCAGCAAAATATAAGAAGGAGTGTGCTTGTGTCTAAATAAGTTACACTGACGATTCAAACCCCCTTTCTAATCCGGAAATAATATGAACAATAAAAAACAACAACATTATTTTGAACTTTTCCACTTGTTACTTGCTCATGTTACAGTGAGATCACATTGTATATTAATGATGCATTCAAATCCATTGAATTCCTAGTATAATATAATTTACATTTCTTTTAATGTATATCATAATATGATATAGTAATCTATTGTGGCACATAATGTTTTAAGATCTACATAAGTAGCAAAGGGCCCTAAAACGTGCCTTCAACAAACTAACATAGCTGAGTCTATATTTGACATCATATTTTAAAAAGTTTTATAATTAAATTTGGTTACCTTTTTATTATTTTAGCTACTTTAACTGATATCATTGTTTGCAGTATTTTTAATGCTTTTTTAGATTATTCATAATTTATTTTAATATACCAATCGTAAAATAAAACATTTTCATCGTTCAGAAAAGTGACAAAGGAACATCATTACACATCATTATTATAGAAATATATGAACAGAATCTACAACATGGTTGTACATTTCTTTAAAGGGCCCATCCATCTTATTGTGTCTGCATGAAATTACCCAGAGCCCAGAGGAAGGGAGAGTGAGGGAGTGAATGCAGAGTTATAGTAAACTATTTGCTGTTATTTTGGCTGCCCTAAACAAACGACACTCTTCTTCCAGAAGGCACTCATTTGCTCTCTGTCATCCTTACCTCAGGTGCAAGAGAAGCCATAAGCGTGTGTGTGTGTGTGTGTGTGTGTGTGTGTGTGTGTGCGTGTGTGTGTGTGAGAGTGTGTGTGTGTGTAAACGTGAGTGTGTATGTGTGTGTGAGAGAGTGTGTGTGAGTGTGAGCGTTTGTGTGTGTGAGTGTGTGTACACGTGTGTATGTATGTGTGTGTATTTGTTGGTACATTCAGGAGACAACCTGAAGGTGTGTATTAAAGGGTGCATCATGTGTTAAGGGTGATGAGTTGGGAGTTGGGAGTTGAGTTTCTTCCTGACCGAACGTGACACTGCAACCTAGTCCAGCATGTCATCTAATGACTGTTTAAGGCCGGCTCATTAGCCAAAGGGCACATGTAATAGTATTGGCAGCTATTCATGTGCCAAAGCCCCTCTCTCTGTGTGTGTGTGTGTGTGTGTGTGTGTGTGTGTGTGTGCTCATCTCCAGGTTAAGCTAATCACCATGCTCCATCATTCCCCTCGGTTGTGCGTGTATACAAGTGTGTGTTTACATGTGTGCATGTTTCCTACGAGGTGTGTGTGTGTGTGTGTTCATCTTCAGGTTAAGCTAATCACCACGCTCCATCATTCTCCTCGGCAGTGCGTCCCGTGTTGCTTACAGGCGGAGGATTAAGCTGCCATCGTGATATGGAGTCCCTGCAGACCACACTGCAGTCAGGCGCAGTGTAAGGTGTCTAGCTTTGGTGAACACACAGTGCGCAGATAAGCCCTGGATGCATTTCTAGACCAATGGATTAGCCATTCATAGACGTGGGTGATGGTGTGCAACTGCGTCGTGATTGGACAATATCGCTGACACCCCCTGCTGCAGCTGCTTTGTACTTTGCAGCACTGTGCACGAAGAGAACGAGACGGAACCTACTCGTTTTAATGCAAATAAAAAACAACAAACTAAAGAGTGAAAGACAACAGGACAGAAGTTATGGGAGGGATATTTGATCAGAAATGGTTGCTATGGGATGAGCCCAAATCTTTCAGTTGAAGATTCGTCTCGGAAGAATCGTTTCTCAACTGATTAATGTGTTAAAGCAGCAGTGAGCTGGGGTTAAGGTTCAAACTCTTATCGCCAATTTTTTAATGGTGTCAGAGGAACGTCAACCGCAGAGAAGACCAGCCAATGAGACTGTAGTGTGTGTGTACATCTGTCTGCATTAGAGTGTGTGTGTGTGTGTGTGTGTGTGTGTGTGTGTGTGTGTGATTGTGTGTGTGTGAGTGTGTGAGAGTGTGTAGCAGTATAAAATGGGGCGTGACTGCAGGGAGGAGATCTTTGACATGTTGGCAACTAACGGTGGGGCCCAGCGTGGAAAGTGTCTCTATCAGCACACACACACGCACACACACACACACACACACACACACACAGGCCACGATACCCCAGGATAATTTGAACACACACTGCACTCATTGAAAATGATTTTTGAAAAAAAAGGGCCGCATTGCAAACAATGCAAAGTGGAGGGCTATTAATATT
>JAVQJS010075242.1:0-19148 GCA_036024795.1 Galaxias rostratus
GGGGAGAACATGCAAACTCCACACAGAAAGGTCTTTTTGGGTCAAGGTGGGGATCGAACCCAGGACCTTCTCGCTGTGAGGCAACAGTGCTAACCACTGCGCCACCGTGCTGCCCAAGTTTAGGCTTTATAAATAGTGGCCTTAGAATTATAAGGTTCTATCTGGAATTATTTAATCTTTCATGACATTTCAGACAGACAATGTGTCAGAAATACCGCAGGTTTCACTGATAGCAATAACACATGTTTAATGAGCAAACAATGCCTTTCCTCCTAACCGGCATACAAATGCCAGCTTCTCTGGATGATGCAGCAAGGATTTCGACAACCTCAGGCTGAATGTCATGTCTCTCGTATCCAGGCAGAACATTAAGCCTGGTGAGCATAGGAGCTGAAAGAAACTATGATGTAGAAATAAACTTGAGGATTTGGCAACATTCAACTCGTGCAGAACCAACCGCATTTTGAGTCCATTGTATTTGCTACTCACGCACATATGAGTAAGAAAATTATAGAAACAGTTGGGTCATCAACCACATAGGCTACACGCTGTTACAAGCCTGGCGATGAGTCAGGCTCCCACACCTGTTGATTACCAACAACAGAGGAGTGCATGCAACCCACCTCACTCTTTTGGAATGTGTTCAGAAACTTACCTTATACCCTGTGGTGGAAATAAGGAGGACCAATGCTTGAGCCCCAAACCAGCTGGTCTGATATTTTCTTTCCCTTTAGTGGTCACTAAGTAGCCTACCTCTAATTGTTTTGATTAAAACGAACTAAGACAACTAGACTGTAGGACCTGTATTGTCATGGCTGTGTTCTATTTCAATTCAAATATAGCCAGACAAACGTTCAACCCAAGGTAATTGCACTTTAACCTTTGTGACAAACAATGTCGTGAACTTTGACAATTGCCTTTTATGAAGACACTTTCAGAGAGTTGGAAAATGCGTTAGACCAGGCATGCCTGCTTTTGTTTAGTGTGTTGCGCATATCAAGTAATTTTAACAGGTAGAATATTTTACGACTAAACAGTTCGTAAAATGGAAATTTACCTGTTGCTTGATTATGGTTCCGGATGTCCAGTCTATCTCTCAACTCCTCCTCCTCTATCTCACGCCTCGATTCGGCCATCCGGGACGGCAGTACCGCGCTGCCCTTTACTTTAAAACAATTAAGATTGCACCAATAGTCTCTCAGTTTCCTTGGTTGTCTTTTTAATCAAGTGTGCAAGCGGATGTAAAATTGTATCAGCAGCCAAGTATGCTACCCCTATTGTCAGAGAAAGAAAAAGAAGAATTTCAAATAGTTCATGTAGGCCATTACATTCTGAACACATTTGAAGTTTGCCTACCTTAAAAACACGGCTATATAAATATGAAAGTGCAATAGGCGAATTCAAACAAAACTGTAGTGTCCTTACGGAATTGACCGACCCACACAGAAGTGTTAAAAATCTAAAAGTTAAAAAAATCCGTTATTTTCAAAGAAAAAATCCAGAGATTAGAAGTTATGGGTGGCTCTACGCGTTTCACATCCTCACTTTAGCCGTTATGAATGGAGGGCTATTCCCAAAGCTGTAAAGATATCTGATCTATCCGCTATGTGCCAACATCAAACCGCCCACACCGTGATGCTGTGTATCTGTCTGGGCGTGTGCGTGTTTACAAAAATAAAGAAAAATGCAGATAGTGTGCGAGTGTGTGTCTTACAGTTGCAGATTCGGCTGTTTGTTTGATTTGATTGGTTTGATTGTTTGTTTACACGTAAGCACACGTACCGACAATTTACATTTAAGATGTGCCAACACCTATAAGAACAATATGAACCATATGAACAATGATAGAAACTAAATACAGCAAACATTTCAAACTATACTATTGCTTTATAATAAATATACATTATTATTATTTACCAGGTTATTTTAATACTGCTCTATTGATTATCCAAATCAATCAGTGATCATGCTAAATTATCATGGCGGTAAACAAGTAATAAAAAATAATGTTTCCAGTAACCTACTTGGTCCTATTTTACTCATACACAGAAACTCAGGCTGATTGAACTCACCTTAAATCAAATATATAAAAAAGAGCTGAATCACAGCGGCTTTGGTTCTGAGTACAACTCATCAACCCGTTAGGGGTTTCTCACATGCCCTGGACGGCAGAGACATACAGAAAGTGGTCGACACTGTCAGGCCCCGAACAAATATCTCTACCATTTCACTAACGCTCCCTAAACTCCACGATTGCCTAAGGGTTGAATTCTTCATAGTAATGGACACTATTCCCAATGAACTGGACCTTGAAGGGTTATGAAGGCAGTGATGTGGGTTATTATTGTAGCTGCCGGATGACTATAATATTGAGCCAGTGAAGACTTTTCCTTCATACCGAGTCATTTATCTGTCTATGAAGAAGAGCACCAAATAACCGTGATTCAATGTTCAGCCGATAGCGATAGACCAGTTAGGAGAAAACGTGAAAACCCACGGAGCAGAGTTGAGATCCACAGTGGTATGGTGCTCAGGCACACAAGGTCACAACGTGGCCATGGTCAATAATCAGTGGCTGTAGGAAGATGTTCCTCTCCAGTCATTAAGAGATCGTCTCTGCGCCTAGGCGGAGTCTCTCTTTATATAAATGTCCGTGACGCAGCTTTTATAAATAGTTCACTTTGGTTGCAGCACTGAGTTGACTACTACTCTACCACCAATATTATTTATAGCAGAATGGGGAGTGATCCGTTTTTGTGCTCCATACCTTTTCAGCGGTTTATAATACTAGAGGCAAAACATCTTCCGCTATGAACCGCTTAAAACATTTTTGGTGCAAACTAATTTGATATTAATTGGTTTATCATCCATTGAACAGACCATTGTATTGTCTTTCTTTTGTTTGACCGCCTCCGTTCCCTGTATGACATAAAGAGTGGACGAAGTCCCTTAAATTCTGATTTGAGTACTTTATTCAGTATGGCTGCTTGAAAAGGAGAGTTAAGTGAACGTTCAACAATCAACAGACTGATCTTTCGGGAAGAGCAGGCTCAATGGAGGCATTTGGGCGTGGTGGAATTTCAGAAGGCAGACGCCAGGGAATGAAGCACTCCTAAAGCGTATTTTGTGCAAATCATTTTAAGTGTCGATAGGAGGCGTGACGGTGACGGTGTGTAATGCATGCATTGCCTTGCCTTTAAATTGACCGATGGCCAATTTGACAAGGTGCTAATAAATGATTTGTCTGGCCAACAGCATGGATACAAAATAACTTCAACTTTTATAAGTGTGCTATTAGATTGATCACTTTCAACATGTTTATTTTGTAAATTAAGTTAAGTAAGTTATTATGGTGGGGAGAATGAACCTAAATGTGGCCAAAGCATGTATCAGTGTGCAATTTAACAAAATCGCCGTTAGATGTCGCTATATACCAAGTTCCAAAATCTTTCTAAATAATTCACACAGATAAATATTTATATCTGTATTAAGAGTTTTAGTATTGGATTATGTATTGTAATGGTTTCACTGCGTAATATATTCGTGTGCACCATCGCGTAATTGTCCTCAAGAGTTTAGTATTGTTTCCTCTTCAAAATGTAGCCCAGTCAGTGCTTTTCAGCGTCAGGGTGTAATTCATGAATGTTGTGCGCTAACATTATGAGTCTCATAGCCTAACTCTGAGTCAAGAATAAAAGCAAACTAACAAGCAAAACACCGTAAGACGTGGAAGAATTTGTTAAAGCAGTGTAGCACAGAGAAACCATGACCTTGTCTTCCGCACTAAATTACACTTGTTCATAGAGTAGGAGGAGCTTGACCAACGATTAGAGCAATCTCACCTAGGCTATATGTTCACTATCAGGTTGTCGACCCAGTCACGATTAACAGCCTATTACTTTCTCTGTTGTTACTTTTTGGAAAATCGCTTTATTTTAGCTTACTTTGAACACTTGTACCTTTCGTTTCTCAAGAGGATATTTTATGTTGTGTGGAAATGAGTATCACGCTATTATAATTAAGTAGGCTACTTGACCAAACAGCGCTTATCAACAACCGCTTCTCTACTGCTTGTTCCGAATTCGGTAAGATACGTCTACGTTAAGGGGGAATTTATCCATTACTTACAACACATTTTTTTTTCCAAATGTAAACGTTGTTGTTGTTGAGTTGTTTACAATTGGATGAATGTTGATGAGTGTCTTTGTCAACCGGACGGGGCAAGGGGAGGGGAGGGGAGGGGAGTGTGGTGCTACTCACCTGCACGCGCAGGCGTGTCTGTTGTAGTGTTACGCAATGGACTGGCCATTGACGTTTAAGGCTACACACACTTTCTCTCTTCCTCTCTCTGACACTCATGTCCACACACACATATATACTTTGAAATAAAGCATCTGTGCTATGAAAAATATGGGGGGTGGTATGTCAAGGTTGTATTTAATGCCTTCATTTGATCCTTTTCAAACAGGGCCCCTTCAATATTTAATTGTTTACCATCTTTTATTATTCAACAACGGGTGTTTGTTGCATTCCTATGCAGGGGTTCCATGGGTCATTTTACTTGATCAAATCAGTGTTTGCGTGCATACTAGTAGCTTAATCTGGACTCAATCGTAAATTATAAAATTGTTCAGAATTATGACCACCTTGCTTCAGAAAATGTACAGCTTTTGTAAATATTTCATTTTAAGTTAGGTTTACCATCATACATTCTTTTTCACTCTCATTCATTCCGTTTTTGAAATGCATTGTTGACTTTTAAATGAACCCTGTTGTGTCCTGGAGACCTCCATGAAGTCAACACTACCCAATGGAGATTGAAGCCTCCTAACTAGGCTCACGATGACAGCCAGCCTCCGACTCAAATCGGTGTTGCAAATCCGACATGCTGCTTCTGAAATGCTGGTTGGAACTCGGATACCCCCATGGAGGAAGTCGTTGCTCGGCCCACTGACCAACACTCCCAACCGGTTGTTGTCCTGGTTTAGTTAGTGGTGCGGTGTGTGACATTTCCTCGATCTGTGAGTGTGAGGAAAACGGTACTTAAAATATGTTTTAACAACCTCCGAGGCTGAGCCACGAGTATTTTCAGCCTCCGTGGATCCACCTGCAGAGTAAACAAACGGCCACGGTGCTGAACCCATTCAGGCTTACCTCCACACGAGAGGCTTAGCCATGGAGAAAGATATGTCACGCAGCCCTTCCCCAAATCCCAGGGCTCGCATGGGGACACATTGCACAGAGACATCTAGGTTGGGCTCTAAACACTTTGTAGTTAGGAAAATACACTTTGAAATGTGTGAAGAGCAGATATGTTGTGGAACTTGAAAGTGTGATCTGTGCGTTCAAATAGCTTGAGGAGTTTTCTAACTATTTACCTGAGTGTGTAAACTTTGTTTTCATCAAAGAAAGTACATTTCTAGTCTAAATAGTATAAGCTGCTGTGAAGCTTGTCCATTCTTGGTACATGACAGACTGACTGGCTTCACGGAGTGGAAATTCAGGTTTTTTCACTTTGACCGAAAGCTAAACTGTTTTAAGACAGACCTTTTTAGTGTTGTTGCCATTGTTGTGGAGTAAATTTGTTGTAGTTACTAGCAGTTCTTTTCGAAAATACTTTATTACTTTAATGCTGTTCTGACTGATTCTGACATGTTCAAAGTAAACATGTGCTCCTTGCCACTATAAATACACTCCATACTCTCTTCAGGGAACATTACCACAACGTCACCCAGTAAAGAGTTGGTGTTCGGCCAAAGCCATAGTTGTGTATCAGAGATCTTTAACAGGGGCACATGAATACAGTGTTGATGCCCAGTCCATATCAAAAGCCATGCTTTAATGTCTAGTACCATGAAAATGTCGGTCTGGTTTACATTACAAGAGTGGAAAACATTGCCCAATTACTGTGTGATGGAATGGGAGCGTTACCCCTCCACTCACACACACACACACACACACACACACACACAGTGTTTTAATCAACAGTTCTGAGAACTGAGCGTGGCCAATTCTGAACCTGATCAGCATGAGGTCACAAAAAGCTGCTGAACTCCTCGACTCGAGGAGGCAGAAGGGTCCCCATGCTAACCACTGTCGCGCGTGTGCGCGTGTGCGTGTGTGTGCGCGTGTGTGTGTGTGAGAGAGACTATGCTAACTTGCTCTACCTTTCCCACCGTGGCTCAGCCCTGTCCCGTGTTCAGGATTACACCCTGACCTTACCCACCCCTGCTCTGATGCACCGACCTCAAAGAGTTACATCCCTGAACAAAGGATGCATGTGGAAAGGCCACTGGCCGGTGTTATCCTCACCGGTGAGGGACTGGAGCACAGGGCGGGCTGCCTCTCCTAACTCAACACAGTTAGTGTCAGGGCGTGAACTGTGATGTATCCTTCTGCTCATTGGTTTCTGTCACTCACCTGGGCTCTGGAGGATTCTTCTACAGGCCGTTCAGAGCAGCCCTTTGAGGGTTGGAGGCATCAATTGCTGCTTTGTTTTCTTTTGGCTGTAGAAAATTTGCAACTCGCATGACAACCCTCTGTCCTTTTTGCCTGGAGGATGCGTTGTCTAATATTGACTTCTGCAACGCCTGTGGACTTAAGGAGGCGTAAACAAAACCTATTATATCTTAAAACCCCACATCACCTGTTAAGCTTTTACTTTCTTTACCTCTGGGTTGTATATAATGAACCCGCTGAAAGGCTTGGAGACAGACCGTCCCTTTCATCGTCGTTCATAAAGAGGCATTGTCAGAACGGTGTGGTTGTAAAAGCATCCTCTCTGATCCAAAAGGACGACAGCACGGTAGGGTGGCCACTCCCCATCCCTCCCCTCCGACGGAATGAGAGGGACGTTTGTCAGGCGTCCACGGGCGTGTCTCGTTTTCCCTTCCCCATAACTTTTCTCTCCTCTCCTCCCCATAGCCATTGTGGTTTCTCTCTCATGCAAATATGGCTGGCGTTTCAAACAGTGAGTGAGAGAACATGCAAACAAGCCTTGAGGTGTGTGGTGGCGGTGACAGGAACATTGGGCTCCCCCTGCTTAAATGCACCGGTA
The DNA here is from genome assembly GCA_036024795.1 of Galaxias rostratus. Classification (NCBI taxonomy): domain Eukaryota; kingdom Metazoa; phylum Chordata; class Actinopteri; order Galaxiiformes; family Galaxiidae; genus Galaxias; species Galaxias rostratus. Next base: position 7,058 of record JAVQJS010075242.1, read on the forward strand.
TCCACGGTAAAGTCTGTCGTCCAGCTGACGTAGCTCAGGGTCCATCCTCACCACCATCAAACACAGAACAATATCACAGGTACAAGGATTCATGAGATGAAATTATTTTCTTCTCTGAAAGCATGTATTCAGTGATATCCATCCAATGCATTTGAATCTGCAAAGCGGCCCGTTGTGTTGTTGTGTCTCCGGACCTCCATCTGTCTTTGCCTACAGTGATTCACCCCTCTGCCCGCCTTATCTCTCCAACCCACACTGAGGCTGTGACCGCAGCCCCGTCAGAGATACGCTTCACAGCTTTGGATGGCTCCCTTAGTGCCTCGTGACACGGCTGGATCATGTTCCCGGAGTCCTTCTTTTTGAAGGGAGCCATTTTGTGTTCCCTCTTTGGTAAAGGTGTTCACGGCACGGGAATATTTCCTCCTGAACCAGAGGGTGTGCTTGGTAGTGGAGCCACTGGATATTTTATAATGGATGTAGGTATTCTCACACAGCAAGCTGTGTGTTTGGCCTTGCTGTTGATCTTTGCCTTGTCCACCGACAACTCAATTCCTCCAGGCCTCCTGTCCTTTACCTGGTAGGTGTCTGCCAAACTGGAGCATGTTTGGATAGGTAAATCAACCAGCAACTGCCGTTGCAGGGAGCCACAAGGGGACAAGGCTGCCTGACCGCCAGCTTTGCGCTACGACCGTTTTAACCCGCTCTTTGAGAACCACAAGATTCTGGGACATTGCTTCCGCAAACACACTCTTGATTGAGAAGAGTTTCACCCTCATCTGGTGTCATACAGCCAGGCTTCAGGAGCTTTTGTTTACGTTTTGACATTCAGTTCAAAACAAGAGAGTCGCTAATGCAACAACATAAGACACGTCTGAAGATTTCAAAAAAAAAATCTAACACCGATCAAGACTTTGCTAAGTGAAGTCCAAAGACTGGGAGCAGAATGTTTGTCTACGAGGATAGTGGCCACAGACACAACTGTAGATGAAGTTCCTCCTCTGCTTCCCATTAGTAATGTTTTGTTTTGGCCATTAGCTGAGGAGTATTGAGGTCATTAGGACATATAAATAGCCCTGGCGCTATCTGTAGGCTTCCACAGCCCTACCTGTAAATATTTTAGGAGACGCTGTCACTTTAATGGGTGCTGTCCATCATGAGGTTGCCGTAGCTACCACCGTGCTGCTGTGAATTAGCTGTCACTTATGGAAGGGAGCCAGAGGCTAATCAAGGGGTCCTGCAGGAGGGAAATGGATATTAGAGCTGGACTAAAGTTTCAGAGCACTCTCTCTCTCTCTCTCTCTCTCTCTCTCTCTCTCTCTCTCGGTGTGTGTGTGTCTTTGTTTCAAAATAAAGGCCTAGCTCATATACTGAGATCGTCAGAAGATATGCACACAAAATAGGTCCTCCATGTTTTCTCATGTGAAAAAGGGTCTGTGTGCTGCGCTTGCACTCTGCAACATGTCACTGCCTGGCGGTTGTAGGTGTGTCTGGCTTCTTGACTATGTCCCGACCTCGCCCTTGTGTGTGAAACCAGAGAATTGGCAAGGCCATTCAGGCAAAAGAATGAACAGACACCTCCTTGGGCAAACCCTCTCTGTAGTGTCTCTCTTTGTATTACACTATAGTCTCTTCTTCTTGTGTCTTTTGAAGTCGCCTGGTGATTCTCCCTCTCTGTCAACTGAATGGCAAGTTCAAAGAGGGTTGCAACGCAATAAGGGGGACAATTTCATCCCTGTGGGTGTGTTTCTGTCTCTGTTACCACCAGGAGAAGGTGTGAGTTACCAGAACGAGAACGTAACACCACTTTGGTGAAATGGTGCCCGCACACCAAAACCAGAGTATACGACGATGATATGCAAAACCCACTGTTTACAGGCAGCGGCAGCATGTAGGGTTCAGGGCCAGGGTTCTCTCCACCTCTCTCGTTTGTCCTTAGGAACCCCATTGTTTCGAACGCCCCGCTCTGATTCTCTGTACTATCCGACGAGCCTACCGCCTTTTTCTCTAGGGAACACGTGCTAAGTGGCGGGGGTGGGGGGGGGGGGCTTCCCAATACCTCCACGGCGGTGTATGGGTGCGGCGCATATGTGTCAGGGAGGTGTGGAAGAACACTTTGTTTTGTTCTCACACAAAGGCAATTTTGGCCCCTTTGCTGTTTCAGTTCGGCAAGCTCTCGTTTGGCCTGTTTATTTGAGCTGACTCTGCAAAGGGTGTTCTTCTAGGGCGAGGACGAAGCTCACGGCCGCTCAAGTCAGCACGGCCCATCTCCCACACTGTCTGAAAATGAACGGGACAGGCAAGCTGGTCAACTTCCTCCTCTCCTTGCTTCTACACCCCCACCCCCTCCCACTTTTTCATTGACTTCTTTAAAAAAAAAGTATTTTTTGGAATCCATAGATTTATCATTCTGTGTCTAGTATCGGTCGAGCATAAAGGTCCCTTCTCCTCCCCAGAGAAGAGAAACCACAGGCTCTCACCCCGCCTGTGAAGCAGACCCTAGTGATGAATGTTTTACTGATGCTCCTTTTCACAGTATCTTCTCATGTTCTCTCCTTCTCCTCCATTCTCTCTCTCTCTCACACCCACACACACATAAGATGCTTTAGATGTATACAGCAGTTATGCTCATGAGGGAAATGTGTACCCTGGGTGCTTTGAAGCAAAGGCCTCCCCCAACATGAAGCTCTCAGCAAGGCAGATATCTGGGATTTAGAGGGTGTATAACTCCCAAAGAGACATGAATAGGATGTTTTTTGCGGAACTGTGTGTACTTTTTTACTGTGTGTCTGCTTCTTTTCTGTTATACACGATTCATGGGCTGTACCGAGTCTTGTCCAAAGGGACTGATCATGTCCATCATTAAGATCCCTTCGTCACCCTCTGTGCTATCTTCCTTCTCCCTTCCCCCTCTTCATCAGGCTCTTTCAGTGGGGGACTGGTGGGGGACTTTCTCCCTCTGGTGTCGGGCCTGGGACCCCTGGCTAGCTGGGTCTCTGGTGTCTCTCTCCAGTACTCTTTGCTGTGCTATATTACTATCCCCAGGCCTATATTGAGAATTACTGGTGACTAGCTTCAAAAATAAAAGGTACCCCCCCCCCCCCCCTCCCCGTATGAGTATAGCTACACCTCCTCAGTTAGGCTCACTGTCTTGAGGATGTGGGACTGTACGAAATAGGCCCACCTCTGGATAAACATGTTTTAATGTTTAAAACCAGTGAGGGCATCGATTTTGAAAGAGTTTCACTGAACAAAATCTCCAACCAAGCTGTGCGTTATGTCAGAGGCTTGATGAAAACGGGTCCAATCTTCTACTTTCTGGTTTAGGGAGACTAGGAAGCCGCAAATGAGTGTAATTGGTATAATTGGATAATGACAGCCAAGCAACGGGGAGGGCATGCAGGCTTGTGTACAGAGGAGATGCGAAGTGCACACACACCCATGCATGCACAGTGAGACTCACCCACTGCGTTGATTAAAGTGTCATCAAAGCCAAATCTACAAGATGCTATAAAGGTGGCTAATGCAGCACATCGAACAGACATGCTACAGCATGTTGAGAACACATAAGTTTGATTAAAAAATTCAGAAAGCTCCTTGTGGTACATTTTGAGAAATGAACCAGTTATTTACAATAGTCCTTTATTGTTATAAAATTTAATAACATTAACGACAACCCATAGTCTAGAAACACAGTTCATTTCAGGGAAGGCCATTTATCGTTATGTGCTACAGACAATATGCTCCATCCTGTTCTGAGCATCTCTCCAGAATGGTGTCACCCAATTCGAAGGCAATCTCTATTTGTGAGGTCTATTTTGAGTAAGTGGAGCGTCCTCTCAGCAGCCCCGGTGTTTCTTTCAGAGGTCCTCGGTCCCACTGGAGGCACTGTGGGACCAGCCAGAGAGCCATTGAGGGAGCCATTTAGGTCAGGGTCCCTGGTAGAGAAGGGCTTTGCTGAACTGGAATTGACACGGCAGTGTGTTCAACGGGGTATGCCGACGGGCCGCGTTGTAGCCCAGAGTGTGTGCTCGTGACCAACGAGGGTCAATATGCACTTCACCAGGAAGTGATGGGTGGGCCCCATTTCCTCCCTTATGGAGAGTGATTACATTTGTGTTGCGCTTCTCAACGACATCCGAGACAAAACTAACGTGACAGTTAATCCCCATTGAAATTGTATTAGGATGAGCAACATTTACATGGGCTTAGTGGCTTTAAAGAAGCCTGTTACATATCAACCAGTAGTCCTTTTTGCAGTCCATAAGAAGAAGCCAGACAATTGGTGCCAGTCCATTGTTGTCTGAGTTGAGGTTATCATTGTTAGCACCATGCTAATCCCGTGGACGGTTGCTCCAGTTACCCCACAAAGGCACTCTGCTTCAGCCAGTAATTGGAGTATGGTGACTGGGCTGAAGGGCTGGATTAGACTGGGTATTAAAACCAGAGGTACAGTGGGAGCCAACTGGCTAGCTAGTATTTAGCTGTAGCTTTCTTCGTTAAATTAAAGTGCTTGTGATAAGCACACACAAGAAGTTTAATTTCATTATTTGGCCGGCATGGAAAAGCAGAGGGACATAAATGAAAGGTTTTACTTTTGTCACGGAAGTCCCGCAGTTTAGTGCTTTGTTGACATCTCTACGTGGGAGAATGTGGGGATGAACGGAGTGCTGTAAAGGGTGGTAAAGCCCCTCTCATAGTGTTGGTCCAGCTGGGTCACTCATGGCTGAGCAACACTTTATAGACCCCGGGTTTATGGGGTTTCTCGGCACTGAGAGAACTCCCCCAATTGACTGGGGGGGTCCGACCCATCGATTCCCCCTGTCGTTGGACCAGGGTCCGTAATCGAATGGACACGGACTCTTCTAATAGTAAGGCAGGTTCCTGTCAGTCAGAGATGCAAACCTTTGCTTTCACTGTCGATGGTTGTTTATCAAAGGGTTGGTGCCATCTCTTGTTCTCTTCTTCTTAAATCTTTTGGTCTGCAGTCATCTCCACTGACTCTCTAATCTTCCGTGACTCTTTACGTTCCTCTCCCTCTGCCCCAAAGTACACTCTCTTTTCTCCTCCCCCTCCCTCCCTCTCCATTCCTTTCCTTCATCCAGTAGGCTTCTAAGCCTCTTACCCACACACTTCCAGTCACTTCCCCCACTGCCGACCTCTCTACTCACACCGACACACTGCTCCCTGCGTCAGCCGAACCCTGCAACCGTCCACAGTCGCCAAGAGACTCAGACTTCCCTCTGTTCTTTATTTTCCATCTCGTTTGTTAGCAGGAGTAACGAAGAGGAGTCCTCCATGCTTATCGGCTCAGCGGTGTGAAGAATTCTAACAGCCATGACCCAGAGGAGGTAAGAAATCCACTAGCAAATGAATTTTGACAAATGTCCAACCCGGGCCCCGCTTTCCCGTAAAGGCAGTAGCTTCCAGTCTTCCAGTTTGAATGAAAACAGATGTGTAGTGTGTGTGTGTGTGTGCGTGTGTGTGTGCGCGTGTCATTCTCTGTGGTTAGTTGTGGATTCCTTGTTATTGGGACAGAGTTCATTCGAAAGAAAGATTGTGATTGGCGGAGAGATGGAGTTAAAGGAGGCTGCGGCTGTGTGCTACAGTTGAACCCCTGTGGTGCGTAGCATTCTATCAGCATTGAGCGGCAAACTTTTTTACATTGTTTCTGAACTTTTGTTACAGCCATAGTGTGAATTCCTCCTGCCCATTTGTGTAGATATATGTCATCGGCCATCACAATGATTAGTGAGTTAGTGTGTCTTTGTTTGAAGGCCCACTGTGGTGGTGTCCACATCAAAGTGAGATCTGCTGGCAATGGCACGAGTACAATTTGTGTCCTTTGAGAAATCAGTTGGATTAACTTCAATGCTAGGTTACTGTCCATGAGCACAGGAAACACTGTGAGATAAGGCGGCGAACGTGCAGCCTACTTTCTGAGGAGGATGTTTGAACACGGTAGCTAGGAGAGGCACCATGTTCTACCTCGTGTCCCAGTAAAGGCTTAGTTTGGAGACGCCGTGTTGTCCCTGGAGACAGAGTCACCTCAGTGGCTCCGTTCCCGGGTAGGATGACTCCATTGCGGTGGTCCTTTTTCCTGGGGAATCCAAGGGAAAATAGGCAACACGAGCCATGGGTCCACAGCTCACTCGCTACACTCTCTGCATTTCTAACCCCCCCTCCTTGAAGCATGTGTAACAGTTTACACTGTGTTACCAAATGGCTGTGTGGCGTCGCAAGGTCATGGAGATGATGTCAGGGCCCAGCTGGGACTGCAGTGTGTGTGTGTTGTTTGACTCCTCACCCGGGGAGGCACTCCAAAAGCAGTGACTCCTTGGATTCCCACCTCGGTGCCAACCAGTTCCACGCAAGGCCGGGTCCCTTGTTGGTGTACATCCACAATGGAGGAGCAACCAGGCCAGCTCAGTTCAGTTTAGTAATCTCGTTTGGAAATGCCTCCGTTACCCGAAGCGGAAGAGGGACTTACGCAGGAGAAGCCGGGAGGATTGACGAGTCGTAAACACGATGTCGTGTCCTCTTCACCTCTCCTGTTGAGTCATCGGCCTCTTTCTGGTGTGACTGTCATAGCGGTTGTCTTGCCACGCTGACACAGAGAGAAAAAGAGAGGAGATGAAGGATTAGCCCGTGTGCGTGTGTGTGTGCCTGGCGTTTGTAAAACGTTATGCTTTTTTCTTAAAATCGCTTGACCTCATTAAATCAAATGACATTACATTACATTTATTTACCAGAAGCTTTTATCCAAGGCGATTTACAAAAATAGTGCCTACGAAATTAGCAGGTCCAAACTACAAGACCGGTAGATAAAATGTGTGCATTGCTGCCATAATCACCTAGATAAGAGCTAAGCATGTGCTGTATTAAACATTTGGAGGCAAACAGAACCATTTCAAACCAACTAAAAACAATTTGAGTTCAAACTATTACTTGGTATATGAAATCAGAAAACACCAGCGGTTCTGCAAGAATAGGTTTGACATGTGTTGTTCTTTTATGTCCTCAGGCTGCCTAATCAACTTCCTACAGTAATGGTTGCACCCGGTCTACAGTGAGGACCCCCCCAACCCCCTCTTCTCTCTCCGGCATGGTATAGCCCACTCGTGACCGGTCACCATGATGGTCGCCAATGGAAACCGGGATGGGCAGTCTCTGGTGCTGAAAGGGGTGGACCCAGAGACATGCATGATTGTGTTCAAGAACCACTGGGCTCAGGTAAACATGACCACCAAAGACTTCTCACATAAACGGCACTGTTAGACTGGGACTCCTGTTGACAGGTCCCGTCGGTCAGGATGCATCTTATCCGCATAAAATACCTTATTGCCATTTATTCCATGGTTAACTTATTCTTTTGAGAGGGATGGCCTGTCATTCTGTTCAATTTTCCTTTAAGTGACGGGCTGGATGAAAGTAGAGGGGAGCAGTACACACTTTATTTTATGTTATAAGGTTGTGAAGTCTGTAGGACACTTAGAGTGTGCATGTAGAATTTGTCGGAGTGTCACAGGCACAGCACCGGTGAAACAGGACATTGGACCTATATTCCAGCCAACCTTGGCAGCACAATAACACTTCCCCATCACAATGACGACCTTAGTTAATTAATAGCCTGATAAGAGTGCACTTAATTTGGTTTTGATATTGAAATCTCTCAGAACCCCCACCCACCAAACCCCAGCATACAGACTTACATTTACGTAGTTCACGTCCATTTAGAATCAAGGATGTCACTGTCTATGGAATCGGCTTATCAGTTCATTCCAGCCCTTGATGAGGTCATAGAGATTTTGCTAGGACGAGGAAGGTCACCGAAATGTTTGTTTTGGTTATTCGGATAACATAGGGGTTTGCCAGCACTCACAGTAGGCTCTGTGTTGATTTGGGTATTTCATATCACTAAGGTGGAGGACAACGTCCGTGCGCACGCCATGCTCCTGCCATCCTTTCATCTGTCTCTATGATGTGGTGACGGTCTATCTTTGTAATGTGAATCATCCAAACCAGTCGTTGTCTGTGTGTGGACCTGTATTTAATGTGGCTGTGTGTATGTGCTGTGTTCCACTTTGATGGGACCTTAGTCCGTCTCACGTGGCTAATGGTGTCGTCATGCCTGGATGGGTCACCTGGTCGCTCTAACTCGATGGGCCGTGCCTGGCTCTCTGTGGACAGGCCGTTGCTATGGCAGCGGGGCCTGGTTGGGGACACTGTGGTCTTTGTTGCAGCTCTGGGGAATCTGGCGTTTCTATGCCACAGGCCTCACTAGAGAACACTGGCTACAGGGCTGTTTGGAGCTTAGGTGGAATGTTTGGCCCTGGCTCAGGCACCTGGCAGGGAAAATAGATTGAAAAGTAATGGAGAGGTGTTGACTTATTGCACTTGATGTAAATTAAAAAAATATTACACAATCGTATTATCATTATTATTATTGTAATCAGTATTAATGATAACATTTACTTTCTTTATAGAATTTTGTCTCATTTTATTCCGTGTATGCCTTAGTGAGAGATCTTGGCGCACAGTAATATATGTTTGCACATTGCATTTAATATTTAACAAAGACGGCAAAGCAATTTCAGAGAAGGTCCAATTAAACATTAGAAACCCAGCATGCTCGTGATTTGAAGTCCTTGCCTGTGAAATATTATATTGACACTAGGCAAATCTAATCTTCCTATAATCTTCATCTAATCATAAATGCAACAGCAGTTTCCTCTTGATATTTCCCACAGGTTTTTGTTTAATTTCCAAACGTCAAAATAAAATTGTTTTCAATCAAAACCAACAGCTTGATAGGCTATTAACTGTGTTTTACAAAGTTCCCGCAGGATATTATTTACAAAATTAAGCAATATGTTCCAGGTCTGTGCTCACTGGAAGCATTGTTCCAATTAACCGAAGTATGTGCCTGGGTCCTCTCTGCAGAATTTACCGGCTATGTTAGTTCATGTCTCAGAGATCAGAAGTAACCTTTCCAGATTCTTTGCTGGTTTAGCCGACCCATTTAGTGCATATTTAACCTTTTATGTATTTATATCAATCTAATGTAATCATTCATATCTGAGCGGCTGCACTGTCTCTTTCCCGACGCAGGTGGTGAAGATCCTGGAGAAGAACGACCCGCTGCGCTCCACCTCCGCCCTGGGCGTCATGGGCTTCAGCTCCTCCGGCCCCGGCATGGGCCTCCGCTTTGGGGCGGTGCCGGGCGACGAGGCCAGCGCCGTGCAGAACTACGTGGAGCACATGCTCTTCCTGCTGATGGAGGAGGAGAGCGGCACGGAGGGCGCCATGGGCCCCATCCTGGAGTTCGTGGTGCTGGAGAACGTGATGGAGCGCCTCTTCCTCTGGAGCCTGCGGCGCGAGTTCACCGACGACATGAAGCTGGAGCAGCTGAAGATGTACGAGATGCTGGCGGGCCAGGCGCGCCAGCCGCTGCTGCACCACAAGCCAGTGCTGCGGCCCCTCATGATGCTGCTGTCCTCCTGCTCGGGCGCAGCGGCACCGGCCGTGGAGGCCGAGCTGGCCCTGCTGCTCCACCAGCTGTGCGGCGTGCTGGCCCGCGACCCCTCCGTGCTGGAGCTCTTCTTCCACACCAGCGAGGACCAGGGCGCCGCCAACTTCCTCATCTTCTCGCTGCTCATCCCCTTCATCCACCGGGAGGGCACGGTGGGGCAGCAGGCGCGCGACGCCCTCCTCCTCATCATGTCGCTGTCGGCCGACAACCCGCGGGTGGCGTGCCACATCGCCCAGAACACCTACTTCTGCCCGGTGAGTCGGCGGCCGGCGGTTCAAAGTTCAGAGTTCCTCTGCCATTTTGTTTGGCGGAGTCTCTGACTCAGCATTTAATTCCACCTTTCCCCTCTTCCAATCACTTCAGTTGTCCCTGACCGACTATTTCATTTCCCGTTCCCACTTCCTGTCACTTTAGTGGTCCCTGTGGAGGACGGTTTTGCCCTTAATAGTTTTGTAGATCTGGTGTCCTACTAAGTAAGCCATTGTAGCCTCTTCTCTAGGCTCCTCTCTGTGACCCTGTGTAGGCGTATCAGGTCCCCATCACCATACAGAATGCAAACGGAATCCACTAGAGGAACGTGTGGGTGGTTTGCCACAGTGTTTGAATATGAAAAAAATGTCTGGCATTTTTCATAGAATGATGCTTACTGCACTAGCAGCCGTTCCCTTCGCTGGGCACCTAAAACAGACTGCCACAGCGTTCCAGAAATGCATAAACGCTGACAGCGGCGAGACGAACGGCAAGTTCTTACTCGTGGTGAGGAGAGTGATGAGTTATTGACCGAGGTCTACATACAAACCGCAAGTGCTGGGATCGATCGATATTCTCTGGAGACAGAAAGAAGCTAAACCTATGGGAGAGAAGACGGAGAGAGGCCACGTGGGTTTTTGTGTTGCTTTGAAAATGTAACACACCGTGTCCCCAAACGCCACACACCCCGGACCATTGTGATTCGCTACACGAACACAAAGCATGTGAACCCGATATAGAGTTCTTCCGACACGGCCCTTCAGGCTGAAAGAGGGGGAGGAAGGAACGGAGGAGAGGAGGGAGGGAAAGGCTCTACTCAAATATTCATAAAGATCTTAGAGGGTTGTCGTGCAGATGTGGATAAATGCACACGTTGCGGCAGGGTGTCAGCCAAATGTAAGCAGAGAGACGAGGCCGCATCCCATTTGTGAACCACGTTCGCATATACACTACAAGTCTTTTTGACAAACGGTCAGGTTCGCTCCGTTATGAGTCCCTCGGAGGAAGCTGCTTCTGCGGCCCACATAGTACCCCGCACATCTTGAAGTAGGGCTACTCAATTACTCTCGTAAATTGCACCCTTAAAATGCTGCGTCCAATGACCTAATCTGAAGACCTTGTTGTGGCCCAGAAGGTCTACCACACTGTGGTACGATTGATTTTGCTCCTGTGAGGCAGCCTTGCCAGAGAGATATGAGAGTCTCCTTCCCGGGGTCTTATCACCGGGGGAAAACAACGGAGGAAAAAGTGCGGGCCAGGCGGATTATCCTGTGCTCCTGGGCAGAATGGTACACAGATACAGACTGGGTCGCAACCAGATACTATTCTGCATATTAACACAACATATCCCTTTACATTGAAAAGCCCCTGAATCTAGTTTAAAACTAACGTCAAATTAAAAGGAGTTCTCGACAAAAGATTACAGGCAGAATGTACAGCAATAGACTTCATACATAACACATGAAGGCTTTCATTTAGGAGCCCCACAAACATTCATATTTAATAAAGTCTATGCTGCTCATATGTAATGTAGCATATAGTGATTGGTAGTCATGGTCATTGGTAGTCTGCTATGTTTTATACAGTACTATTAGATCTAGCTGTAACGTGCACTAACTATAACAACAGCACTGCTCTAGCCTCACCTGTACAATGGGCAGCTACTGTACACCCTCTAGGGGCGGTAGGACATTATGTAACACACCCGTTACGTAACCCTCCGGTATGGCAACACAGTAGACCTCTATGAGTGCCTGGCCTAGCTGTCTCAAAGAGTCAACGCTCTGCTCACTCTGCCTGAGGCGCTGACCCAATATAGAAACAAGGACCGTCTCTGGTGTTTCTGTGGAGACGCCGAGAGATGTTGAGTTCCTACTCGACCTCCGTGAATGCCAACCACTGACCGTGTGCTTGATGTCCCCCCTCCCCTAACGGCCTCAGGTGCTGGCCACGGGGCTGAGCGGCCTCTACTCGTCCCTCCCCACCAAGCTGGAGGTCCCCAGTGAGGAGTGGCACTGTCTCCACCGGGACGACTGGCTCCAGCTGCCAGCCCTGGTCCAGTTCCTCAACTCGCTGGAGTTCTGCAACGCCGTCATCCAGGTGAGGGGGATCGCATCCCTCACACGTTTTATGTTGTTGCGAGGCAACACAGTCATTTTGTTTTCAAACTATCTTACTGTCCACCCATTCAACCACCCACTCTCTCTCTGTCTCACACACACACACACACACACACACACACACACACACACACACACACACACACACACACACACACCTACATTTAGGCATGTGCATACAGAAGTGCTCACC
>JAVQJS010075247.1:0-28982 GCA_036024795.1 Galaxias rostratus
GTAAATTATGCCATTCACAATCGAGGAAGTTGAACAGCAGCAAAGCTAACCTCGGTAGAAATCTAGTTTGATGAACTAACGCCACTTAGAAAAAGTAGATCGACCTAATATGTAAAAAAAGAAAAGAAAAGAAGATCAAACACACAATGTATATGCAATACAAAATTATGACAAAATATAATACAAAAAGTAATGTGCCAGCAAAAAAATCCACTCAATTGTGTTTATTGCAAAAAGTGCCCACTCGTTCTCGGGTCATACAATAAAGAAATTCAAGTTTTGGGAATGTCAACTTTGGTTATGTATACAGTGTCCATCAATCAGACAACTGCCTTTAAGAAACTAGAGTCCATCAACTTTGCTGAAAGTTTGTAAATAAATAGCAATAATCAATACTCACAATTCTGTGACATCAAATATATTAATTTAGTTTCACAGATGTATATTCAAAACATAAAACTTCTGTCAAACATTTTTCACAAATCCAGTTTCCTGTTCTGAAAGCAACAATTCCATATATGGGTATTTCCCAATAACAAACTGGCAAGGAATGTACATATTTTGGTATTTAACTACACTACTAATTACTATGTAGATAGGAAAGTAGTTGAACTACCAGTAAGCTACAGCAAAATACAGTAAACCTACTTGTTGAATTACATGTAGTTCATTACTCCTGTGTCTGAGTTACCTGAGACATCTTCAATCAGTATCTCTTATGCAAAAGGGTTTTTTGGCGACTAGACTAACCTTAGGATCGTTTTTTTATATAGAAACATAAACATTAGGTATACACCCCGCGCTTTTGTTGCAAATACTGCGAACCCTTAGCTTGATTGGCACATACTCTTAAACATGGTCAAGGTCATGAGGTAAAGCAACATTTCAAAGCATTACGTGTCTGTAATAATTTAATAAAATCGAAATGCTTCTCATTAATTATGTCCACACTGGTCTTTTTTATTAAATTGTAGCTTTTTAAAAAAAGTCGTTGGCCTATTCAAAACCTGTAAGTGGTACAACTTAAGCTGGTGATCCAAATGTATTATTAATAGGCATGAATGCTCTGTGAAACACATAAGTTAGTATGTGTTTAGTTGGTTATCTGCAAGAGATGTTAAAAGTATGTTTAGAAAACAAACACATAAATAAAAAAATACAAATGTACTTACTTGGGTATCTGAAGTAAAAGTCGTTCTCGATATCGCTAGTGATATTTTTTGTTTTCTTATATTCTACCCAGTGTGTATCGGCTTCCTCGTTATATCGGATGAAAATGCCAAATAAAATGATCATAGCAATTTGCCATACAAAGCAAACTACTGGAAGACTAAATCGAACATTGGTATTTTTAGTACGGTCACAGAGTGTCCTAAAGCTTTGGACGCAGCCCATCGTGTCAAAAAGCCCAGTTGCCTTTGACGTTATGCTGAGGAAAGTACAACCCCGTCTCCTCTAGCTCTTTAGCGAGTCGAGCTTTTTAACGGACCCTCAGCATCTCAGGTGAACGATTGGACTCCAAGGAGGTGCGTCTTCCATGACCACACATCACCGCCCTCAAAACACACAGAACACTGGCGTTATACACGCATAACATAAAGTATATACTAAAATAGAATAATGAACATTTGACAAAGACGGTCAAATTAATTAAAAGCTTGCATTTTAGATGGATTTTTTCTTTCTTTTTTTTTTTCTTCTTTTTTTTTTAAACAAGCAAACATAGGCTGTTAAGTTTGCGTTGAGTACAATCAACTAATTCCAATGATGTTCTGATTGTAGCCTTATAACAGCGAGCGTTGTGAGATTGGTTGCGGGCCAGCTCATAACTGAACTTGAACCACGTAAAAAAATTGCCAAATTTGGAAAAAGTGTTTATCTTGGTACGTGTGTAAGTCTTCACATGCAAAAAAATCTCAATACTTCAGCCTACTCACACCTGGCTCTCATAATCGGAAGAATTTGCAAAAAATCTAGGCAATTTTGAAAACTTACAGTAGGAAGCAAGTTTGTTGTACTGGGCCTTGCATCGGGTGATACTGACTTGTTTCTAGACTACAATTGGGTCAAGGTGCGATGACATTGATGGATGGCCTTTGGAAACCATACCTGACATCTTCCCTAACATACAGAATAATTTAAGTTTTCCATTGTATACAGAACCCCGGAAACGCCTCAGCAGTTACAAGAGGGATGCACTGGAGGTGCAGCATGTAGTGAGTAGGTTTCCAGGGATTATTTCATCACTTGAGTATAACATTGCATTCATGCACCAAAAAAATACCATATTGATAATATATCGATCATTTGGTAGTTACATGTCCCGAGTATCTAACCTTCAACATTTAATAGGTCAACAGATTTAAAATACAAAGTAAAATTAAAAAAAAAGCTGATGATATAATTCATGGACCACGTAGGCCAACCTAGACTACAATTCAAGTACAAAAATCTAGGAGCTGGCTATAGAGACAAGAGACATTGAATGGGGTGTATGATTAAACTCTTTCCTAGCCTGTGCCCTGTCAACCATATCAACCACTACCTGTAAATAATGTCGCCTCCGTTTATGGTCCCCTGGGGCATTAGAAATGAGCTAGGTACGTTCTACTCAGTGAAGCATCCTGGCTGTAGCACACTTTGTGGTATCATTGAACTGTCGGGGAAACAGGAGCAAATAACAGCTGTAAACATGCATTGCGTGCCCTTTCTTGCCATTGTTGTAGGCTTACCAGAAACACCCTCATGACACATGTACCCTGAGACAGATTCCCTGATACAAAGATATACAGGTGGAAATTAAGGTTATGTATCCTGAACTGAACCACAATTGTTCAGGTCCTTCTGATTGTAGAGTTTGTGCGGTACACCGATTTTTTTTGTTTTTGTTTTCATTAGCGTGAATTCATTTGATGCCAAAATGTTTGAAAGTTGGTTGAAGACTACAGAGATTTATTTGTAAAATGGAAGTATCAAGTATAAACTCTAGGTGCTGTCTTAATCGGGTGGTTTCCTCTTGGGACTATTGAATCCCTCCTGCAACAAAACGTGGCTGGCCTCCAGGTAACAGGGGAATCTCCTCTCAGTCAGTTGAACCTGCAGGTATAAACACAGAATCAGGAAAGGGAAGGTGAGGCTTTTCCCCTGTGGTTTGCTCTCTTTCTTCCACCACCACTACCCACTTCAATAAGTGAGGCTGCGTTATCTATTCAATGTTACAATCAATAAAAGTACACAATCCTTTAAATATATATATTTTTTTAAAGTGTGATTTTTGATAAAATGTACCGATATATTTACTTGAAGATTCAATTTATAACTAAAATGTATTGTCATTATTATTTAATTACTAACACTCTTTCTAATCCAGTCATCAACAAAAAAACGACATATTATTCAGTCTCATACTCATGAGTCTAGAAAGTGTAAAACTGGCACCACCTTCGGTGCGGCCCCTCCTGGTCTTTCAAGCCTAATGTAAGGGACGGAAACCCCTGCTCTGGGCTGTGGCTACTATGCGTGGACAGTCTATGCTGGGTAGCCATCGAGATGGCCAGGTTCATTGAAGTCCTTGAGTCGTGAACAGGGTGGCTATGGTGGTCATGCCAGGAATACGTGTGTTTATATTTCAGGAACCCGGGTAGCGAAGGCTGGTTGACCCACTTCTTGGAATATCTTGCTTTTGAATGGGAAAAAAAGGAAAATAAAAAGCCTACAGGCTTTACTAAAACACATCCTCCTTCATTGACATACATTATGTCTGACAAAGATTTGAATGACCAGTGCTACAATAAAGAATATTTCTTACTTGACACCCCAGGGTTGTGAAATGTCAGGTGATTGGGCAGACCTAGTTTGACCTCTCTCACAGACATCAGCCTGTTCTTGGGAACTTTGGTCCAACCCGGAGAACTGTGATTCAACCTGGGATATCCAGTTTGCACGGTTACGTCCCTGGCAGTGTTCGGCAGGGAGTGCCCTCCCGGAAGAGACTTAAGCAGCACGGTCTTCCCTTCAGGGAGTAATCCAAGGACGGCTTTTCTGACAGGTAGATGAAGTCTCTTAAACAGACAATCCTTTAGAGAATGAACATGACAAATTGACTGAATAGTCTCCAATCAAAACATAGGTCATGTGCTGTGTACACATTTGACATGAAAACCCAAGCATATGTGAGCAATTCATATTGTATTGTACACTTGAGTCCGAGTTAGGAAATGTAGACATGATGACGATAACAAAGTTAATTATTCCCAGTGTGTATATCAACCATTTCATGGTGTGGTGGCTAAAATGTGACAAACAAGGTTGTTCTTTACAGAGGGACTTGCTCGATCCTCTCCGTTGCTGCGGTCGTAGACAGCCTTGGAGGGCTTGCTGCGCGTGGCCACGTGCGCCAGGAGTTCACAGACCAGGTCCACCACCCCGAGGTCTCTAAGCAGAGCCTCTCTCTGTTCCAGGCCAATCCGGCGCTCCAGCTCCTCCTCCTTCAGGATCAACATCGGCAAGCTGGAGTCCGGCACCTCCTCCTGTACGAGACGCAGCACGTCACGTGAGCCATATGAACCATCCCAAACACAGAGTCAACAGTTACAAACGATGATCACTAATGCTAAATATTCAAAGTGTTTTATTTGTCAAGTGCACAGTATAACACCAAGTCACTCTGAGCAAAACATTATAAATGAAATATAAAAATATAAATGCCATGGGGGATGATAATGTATGAAATATTGAATACAGTATGTGTATGTTAGCGCTGGATAATGCATATTATGGGCGATGATACTTGTGACAATAGAGGATCCAGTACCCACCTCAGATTTGACACCGTGGCTGGTTTCAATCTCCCACAGCGATTCCCCCGGGTGTCCCTGGTGTTCAGTGCGGCTCAGCTGCTTTCCTCTGGGTTTCTTGCGCGCTGACAGTTCCTCCTTTGAATTCAACTCCTGCAGCATTTTCCTGTTTTGCACACAACAGGGTTGGCGAACGTTTTGGATGCGATGATTCGATAGCACCCTGAGCTGAACCCAGCTTGTCCTACCTGGAGCACTCTTCCCTGGCTTTAGAAGCCACAGTCTCCTGGCACAGGGTTCCAGACTGTTGGAGGAACTTGTCATATGTCTGGGAGTTTTCCTTGGTAGGGTATATCCTTTGGAAGTCACCGCAGTGCTTCTCCTCATACCGCTCCAACTCAGCCATCCAGGATGCTTGGAAGCTTTGCATTTGCTCCCTCCTGTGGCCAAAAAAAAAAGAAAAGGATTAGCCACACGTAAGCTCAAGTCCAATCATTGCTTTCTAATTTAAATTGTTTGTTAATGTAAGTGCTACAGATATCTTTTCAAATAAATAAAAGCTCTTTGTGACAACCGTTTGTTCTGAAAAATTAAGTCTGGCTTCCATGGAACTGACCGTGTCTTCAGGCAGGACTTCGGTCTCCGTAGGAGTCGTTCCTTGGCAATGCGCTTCTCCTCCTCTATCACCCTCCTGCGGTCACTAGTCCCCAGATTGATCAGCCTCAGAGCATCCACCAGCAGGGCGTCTTTCACCTCAAAGTCTAGGGGAGAATCCGTGGTAAAACTGGGCGAGTGGTTTACCTGCAGTTGGAGAAACAAAGGAAAGAGACGCTGGGTGAACGGACGGTACGTGCCCGTTAGGAATTTGTCACCTACCAGACTGACTAGGCCAAAAGAGATACTTCTCTGCATACATTCAACATCAATTTGAAAAGGGAATATTGAACCTTTGCCAAAAAGAGCGACCTGTTCTTGATAACCTCAGTTGCACCCACCCACCTCCAGCAGCCAGGGCTTCAACTTGTAGTCCAGCAGAATGTCAAAGCCCAGGATCTCGAAGCAGGAGCTGGGGCCCACCTGGGTAGGGAAGCCAATGCGATAGTTCTGTTTCAGGGTGGGGTGTGCTGAGATCAGGGTCTTAATGATCACATCCTTCATGTTGTTCCACACATCCCCGTGGTCCAATTCATTTTGGTGAAGCCAGGATCGGAAAGACGAGAGCTTTCTGGATTACAGGAAATATTTCCGGTAAAACGCTTTAACTCTTGCACACTACATAACAAACTTGTCACAAGTTTTAATTTCTATGATTGATCGTCTAATTACCTTTTACTACCCGTTTCTACGTCACGGTCAAAATTATTGCTGTTCTTGTTGATGGAATAGTTTGTGAGATGCATGCAAACGTCTTCCTACAAAAAAGGTAGACCAATTGATTTGAACATGGCAAAGACCTACATTCTCATATGGTTATCTTAACCTCTTGTGCTTTCACGTGCCTGTGCATTACCAGGTTATTGTTGTGCGGAGGACGATACTTGGAGGTGGCAAGACGAACAAGTCCCTCGTTGTATAAAAATATCCTCAAAGGGTCACATGAGGTCACCAACACATATAGTCTCAAGTCAAACTTAAATCCATCAATCATAAAAGGCTAGAGTAAAAAAAGTAGAGTTTGGCCAGTAAGCGTTACGTAAATAATTAACAAATCGTAGATTTAAATACAAGAAAAAAAAAAATATTTACACAGAAAAAAAGTAATGGTACATGGCATGAAATTTTAATCCTTCATCGCAAAGCGTGTGCCTTGGAAGGGTTACCTTGGAGATATAGTTCTGGCAGATGATGTGCTCATCAGGGTTAATTTCTCTGGGATGGCGGGTGATGTATATACCTTTTCCCTGACAGCTGTTGTCAGGTTTGCAGATCACTGTTTTATGTTTCCACATCCGACAGTAACTTTGAAATTCAAAATAGCTGCAAGAGATAATGTTTCTCTCTAATCTCTTGAGCTTGATGCCAAAGACCTCGAAGGACATTTTTCATCAGCCTTTTTTCAGAATCATATTAAATTCTACAACCTAACTTATATAGGACCAATATATTCACCATTAAAAATGAGAACAGAAGTAGTGGTACTGATTATAGATATTTTCGTAAATAAATACGTAAATAAATAAAACCAAATCTGTTTGGACTGACACTCACTCTGAAGGTAGACACCACGTTTTAGGAAAAACGTCGTACTCTTTGGGAAAGAGTTTGAACATGCGGTTCATGTTTCTGGCAAGCATATCTTTCCGACAAATCTCATTCATCCCAGGAAAATGATTGATTTTCTACACACAACAATGAGGTATGCAGTTAGAAATGTATATATTATCTGCTTAAACGAGAGGTGTCATCGGATGATTCTAGATGCCTGCTCACATCCTACCTGGTACCGCCTCATGTCCATTACACGCTCGATGGAGACAGAGAAGTCTGTCCAATAGACGATCCATTCCTCGTTGTCGGTCACCTCTCTGAGACCCACTGCTAAAGCAGCTCTTCTCACTAATCACAAAATATCATTACAGTAGCCGTGCACTGCTTGTTTATGGACTGTACCATAAGTCTTTTGACAACAGCAAGTTGTACATGTTACAGGTAGCATTACGTATTATATTTAAATCAATAGGTGCAAAGGGGGTGTATATAGATATATACAATTTTAAATAAACTAATAGATAATGTATATGCAATTAAACAATTTTGCAGTAACAGCATATCTTACCACACTCATACTTGCAATTTGTAAGGTTTATTCCGGGTGGCCTGGCACAGGAAATAAATATTAAGTAGCATAGTGCATGCCATAAATGCATGCATATTTCTCTAGGGTATAGTGACTTCGATGCAAAATACCTTGGCCTTTTTTTCCTAGTCACCACGGTGAGGCGTTCCCCTTCGAAGGCACTGTCCTGTCTACATTCCTCTGGACTACAGGGTTTTGCATGGTCTAGCTCCGAATTCTCAGTAAGCATTTTTTCATGCCCACCTAAATAATTCGGTTAGTGACTGATATGTACCGTACCGTTCATATCATACCGTTCTCTTCATTTTAAAACTATATAGCGTCATAAATTCATCTTTGCGTAGTTTCAGAAAAATTCTTTCACGCTGATTTACCAACGAAAGCAGCCCTGGAGTGACCAGTTTCTTGGTCTGACTCCAAAAGAGCGTCGACATAACAATCGTTTCCCAGGCGACATGCAACTTAAGGCAATCACAGATATTCTAAAGGCAATGACAAACGAAAGGTCAACGTAAAATCCATGTTTTTATTTTTTTTTGCTAACCAGGTATGACCTATCATAAATGGACAGTACATGTGTGTGATATTCGCGCAGACATTTGCATAACTGAAAATCAGTTAGTCAAGCTTTGCTCGGTTTGGTTGCTGCTGAGGGGAAAAAATACAACTTGGCAAAAAGTGAGGGCGGGAGAAGGCCGTTATGAGTAACTCTGTAAAAGAGAAACCAGCTGCTGCTCCAACATAAGAAACTCATCATCGGGCAGAAGATACTTTTGAATTATGTCCATTGCGTCCTTTTCTATAATGTTTTCATAGTCCTGTTCATTCTTAAAGGGTAAATGTCCAGCAAGTTCACAAAGAGCAACATTGAAGGCCGACTCCTCTTTGGCACCAAAGCAGGATTTTCTGGGCCATACGATAATACGCACCCCATCTCTAATTGAGCGTATCTTGTCATCCAGGGTTTCACCAGGTGGGCAGCCTCGTGTAAAGTACAGATTGTGCGCCTTGTTCTTCTCCACAAGAAAGTCTGTTGATTGACAAATGGCACATGCAACTTTGTCTAGTTCATCTGGCTCTGTGTAGAACATAAAGCCAACAGGAAAACTTTTTAAGCGGTAAAATCCTTTGTCGGGGACTAATGGTTGGACTGGAGCTTCTTCTATCTGTAACGGTTGATCCATGTAATATCCGTGGAGGTGCAAGTGATTTACAGATGCAAATGCTCCGAGGCTATTGAAGCCAACTCGAAAACCCAGGTCTGAGCTCAGGAACACGGACTCTATTCCAATGAGTACGGCAGACGGGGTCAGGATCTGTGGAAAGCACCGAGTTGGCTCTGGAACAAATAGGCAATGACCGAATTCCAAAGGGCTAACGTTGACCAGAACAATCATCCTACATGGTTCGTAATTGTGTTCCTTCTCACTGCCCTGTTCGACTATTTTGTAACTTTTTGTCATATTGAACATGATTTCTTTGGGATCAATTTTGTTGAAGTTGAATTGCTTGCTATCAAACGGTTGTTTGATGCTTTGTATTTCCTGAGGCTTTCTTCTCTCTATTCCTCTCTGAATGTTCAATTGTGCAACATAACCTATTGAACCAGGCAAAATCCTCGTCTTCAAATCACCCAGGTGATAACGGAAGAGGCCCCTTTCCATCCTCTCTATCCATCCAGTTTTTAAAGTCGTGTCAAATTTGGACGAAAGTGGTGTTCCTTTAGTATTGCTATGGTTAGTCCTATTTAATGCAGAGGAAAAGTCTTGTTCACTGTACACGTAGTGGGGTATGCTGTTCAACTCCATTATGTAAACTTGAAACTGACAGGCTTGAGACGAGGTTGTTAAATCCTCAGTGATACCTGGCTCACTGATAACGTTACACTACCAAAATAATCCAGTTCTTCGACGTTTCTCTAGAATGTCCAACAGGTAGTATAACCAATACCAAGAAGAGCATAAAACGTACTCTTTCATTCAATAATGTTGACAGTTGAACATGTGACACTGTCTTGTTCTACAACAAGAGATGAGCCAGAATGACTGAGCACACTAAAAACTGTGACACTGCTGCCGTCTAGTGATAAGAAATAGAAACGCATTTATAGTTTGGCAAGCGTATGCAAATTGAGCTTCTGGCCAATCGTTACGTAAATGCAGGAAAAGGAAGTCAATACTAGTTTGCAAGCCAGTGTAAAGTGAAATAAACAACACGGTGTCATCCGTTTAATAACGAAATCACTTAGAACCTACTTATAATAACTTTTTGAATAATTTTGACAATATGGGAACATCAGCAAGTCAGCTTGGGAAGGATTTGCTCTCTGAATACCAAGTAAGTGAGCAAACTAAGGTATCAAATACAAAAGCAGGTTTGAAAAACAATGATATGACGACAATCAGCTCCGTTGCTTGTCAACCCAGGTATTGTAAACACATTGACTTGCCTGTTACGTTAATAGTTAGAATTTAACGAAAGTTTCAAACTTTCTAAAATGCATAGTAGCGATGAACAGGTGGAATAGCCAACCTGCTTGACTTAGTAAATAGGCAAACTTCGTGTTTTAGTCAGAAATGTCTAACCCCAATATTTGTTTCATATGTATAACGTGTAACTTTTTCAGGAGTTGACATTTTTAACCAAACAAGAAATTTTACTGTGAGTACTCAGGCCAACATCCTGCATACTGACTTTAGTACTTTCAATTACAAAACAAAAATATTTTAAATATACTTTTTTTTTTTTTACTTGACAGTATTGGTAAATATGTATAACGGACCGTTCGTATTTTATAGTGCACACAAGAGATTTACTGAACTTCTTTCAAAAGAGGGAAGGGCCCTTCTTAATCCAAGAGTACCAATGGCCGATATTCTTACTTTACCTGAATTGAAGGTGACATTACATTTCCAAGTATATTGCTAATTTAGTGCATTCACCCTAGTATATTCAATTTAAACTTTATTCTATGCTTTCCCCCATCTTGTAATTAAAAACACTTTTTCAGAAACATTGTAAGGCATGCAGCTAAATATATTTCAACCGGACGTTATGTTCTTGACGGTACTGATTTTGTGTTCCCACAACCTTTTGCAAGTCTAATCCATTTAGAAAAAGAATCTGTCACGTGTTCTCAACGTCTGAGACGAAAGATGGAAGCCTGAGCTTTGAGGACTTTCTAGACCTGCTTAGTGCCTTCAGTGACTCTGCCACCCTGGAAATAAAGTCCCACTATGCGTTTCGGATCTTTGGTTTGTTAAAATGTACAAGATTTTAGTCATTGGCATTGTACATTGATTCAATGTTTTAAACGAGATGTCTGTGCAGACTTTGACGATGATGGCACTTTGGACTGTGGAGACCTTGAGAAATTGGTAAATTGCCTGACGGGTGAAACTGATGACACAAGGCTTACCCCTGAAGAAATGAGACAACTCATTAACAACGTGAGTTCACAGTCTAGGAAATTAAATTGGGAAACGGGGGCAAAGTGAGTCTTGGAAGGCATCTGATTAGATGCAGCCACTGTATGCACAGTGGACAAAGCATATGATATAATTGAAATTTAACTTATTATTTATAATTTATTACAGATTCTCGAAGAGTCAGACATTGACAAGGATGGGACTGTGAACCTGTCAGAGTTCCAACATGTCATTTCAAGGTCCCCAGATTTTGTGAGGTAAATAACAAAAGCCCAAACACTTGATTAGAATGTTACATATTAACATGTATTACCGCTATAATCTATACAATTTCCTTCTTTTGCAGTTCTTTTAAAATCGTGCTGTAAGGACTTCACTGCACAGCACAAAAGCAATTCTCATTGTCTATTCTTGCTATAAAGATTTTGGTTTAATTTATATTTACCTGTGAATTTATACACTGTGTGTCTGGACCTTTTAATGTGAAATTTTGTGCAATGTAAGATCAGCCTTAAATGTTTCTTAAGACGTGTGCCTGGAGGGACAATAAAAAAAAGGTTGTCTTCAAAACGTACTTTGACCACTTTTACTTCAGATATTTTCTATGAAACACATTGAGGAAGTAGGAAGGAGACTGTGGATTAAATACTTCCTATTCGGCTCAAACGAGGACTGTCAAACATTTAACTTGGTCCAAAGTCCATGACCTATAATTTGCTACCGAGGGGAGATGGGTGGGGATGCTTCCCTCTCGATGGCAGACACAAAAGTGTTCCATGCCCCACACACTACGTTCACAACCCGCAGCCCCCGGGCCTTGAAGAACTGCACACACCTTGGCTCATCCAAACTAATCACAGTCTTGTGTCCTAGCTGGCCATAGCTACCTGCAACGAGGAGCATTCAAAAATTAAGTAATTAAACAAACTATACTTGGATTTATTTATTAAAAGACATTAAAATCAAACTCTTACCCCAGCCCCAAGTATAGATGTCACCAGTTGCTAAAAGAAAGGATAACTTTAGGGTTTTATGGGATTGTTTGATAATGTAAACATAATATACGTTACGTATTGAACAGATGGCTGTGGGTGCACTTACTAGTTACTGCTGCAGTATGGCGAGACCCACAGCAGACCCGACTGACTTCACATGACTCAGTGATATCTAAAAGCGCTGGGAACGCCTGGACTGATATGAAAACTTCCTGGCATTCCTCTCCCCCTTGTGTCCCTTCATCTTTAGAGTCACTGGCATCTATGCACAATTTACAAGACAAAGTTATACCTTTCCTTCAATTATAAGAAGTCCCACCATGAATAATAAGTACAAATATAATGCAGAGACAATAGACTAGCAAGATCTAATTGGGCTGTCTCACCTGTTTTGTGGGCACTCTTCCCATGTTTTCGCAGAGCCTGAGAGGGCAATCCCAACTGACCACTTTCATTCCATCCCCAGACATACAGATCGCCCCCAGCTAGAGAACGAATTAATAATCACATCATTCATATTTTGAAGTGTTGTTACCTGGAGATAAATATGTATTGGTTGACCTACCTTTTGTGTAGCCACTTGATGACCATGATATAATACAAAGTATATGTATGACAATCTATAAAGGTCTATACTGGTTCTTACCACTGATGCAGACAGAGTGCCAGCTGCCAGCAGCCACACTACTAATTGGCAATCCCCATAGTGCCTCCAGTACCTTGGGTTCCTCCAATGCATCAAGGTCGCCATGTCCCAACTGGCCATGGCTAAAAGCATAGCACCAACACATTACTTAAATGGAACACTAATATATATGTTTCAACTTGTTGTAATAGTTTTCAATACTTAGGAATATTTAATTTGTCTTGTCATAATTCGTTTGTAACAACAGGCAAACCCTCACATCCTCATATTTACCTGCTAGAGCCCCAAGTGTATACTGCTCCAGTTGCTGTCAGAAGAAGGACATGGTTTGTTCCTAGAGCTACACTAACAGCTCGTAGCTGTGGTGAGAGTGGATGGTAAAACGGAGATTTTGAAGTTATGTACCCCCCTGGAACAAATGGAAGCCCAAGTGGTGGTCCTAAAGAAGAAAACACACAATAATACACTTACAGATCGATTACGATATACGATTACGATATGCAATATAGGACAGATAATATTGTTTTAATAATTTTATACTTAGCTAGGACGCCCGTACCAGCTTCATCTGAAAAATTAACTTCCATGCTCCATACGGGTGTCTCTTGATTTTGATCGATATTCCAGCATTCTACCCTATCTTGAAAAGCCAGGGTCAGATATTCTTCACTTATATGTGCATCTGTGCACCTGCTACTCCTCTTCATCCAGTTGTCACAACCTTTATTTGAGTCGCCAGAGCCAAAACCTGACATGCACACACTTGACCCACCACCTGCAAGACAAAATGTGTTAAGCAGGGTACGTAGCTCGGAGTCTTTGTGGGACTAGCCTGAATTACAATACAATTACAATTGTGTTAAAACCGTGTTAGCATTCCAACATATATAGTCTATGATAAAGCAATGGCAATTGCGTGCTAAATCTGGCTAGCCCTAAAATCGAGGCTGCAGATAAACTGAAAAGAGAGAAGTCATGAGTTTGGGGATCAGAATATCCGCACCTTGTAATTGTAGACACACCCTTCGACTCCAACTTGCTCTTACTTCAGTGTTGTTGGTAGCGGAGGTTGCTCGACTACAGCTTTCGACCTCCCCATTGTCACATTCAATTTTGATTGGTAAAGTCACTTTAAATTCTTCACTGTCTTTATCACATCCTACACTATCAATTTTCCTTATTTGCCCAAATGCATTAAAGCCAAATCCAAACCAAGACCACATCGACACGATTAAACGTTGGCAAATTGCCGACTACGTCAAGGAAATGCATGAAAGGAAACCTTTAATTCCCGTCTACACCCAATTATTCACGGAAATC
The DNA here is from genome assembly GCA_036024795.1 of Galaxias rostratus. Taxonomy (NCBI): domain Eukaryota; kingdom Metazoa; phylum Chordata; class Actinopteri; order Galaxiiformes; family Galaxiidae; genus Galaxias; species Galaxias rostratus. The sequence continues at coordinate 13,983 of JAVQJS010075247.1, forward strand.
TGAGGGAAATCAACTGATATCTGACAGAAAAACCTGTAACTAAAACAGTTTTGTTACAATCGTCCACCATAATTGCAAATCCACAAACAGCACATGTTTGCTGCGCATGCGTATTTTCTGCAGCAGACACCACAACGAGACAACCGAGAAATGCGTGCTACGGAGATCCACAGGCTTGTTTGTTTTAAAGCCAAAGTAGTTGATTTATATATGGCAGCCTCGAAAATACCCAATTGTATCATTCCTGATCCACTTGTTTTGAACATTACGAATTATAAAACAGGAAACAGACAAGTGGGTACAATTGTATGAACAACATTTAATACTCTTCATAGTTCGAATAGAACAAGCAAAACTGATGTAGAAAATGTAGTGGACTACTTTATGTTCGAAGATAATACACAACACAAAATGACAAAATCCTCCGCTGGTGTAAGTGTCCACCAATTAAGCAATACAGGTGATCAAAATTTTTTTAAAAAGATTGTGAATGTGAAAGTACAGGAATTAACAAGTTTTCTGGAATAAGAATAAGAGAAAATAAATGCATAACATAATTTTGTAATATAAGTGGAAGTAGGATTTTTGGTCTCAAAAGTGGAACAAAACGTTTGTTAATACAATGTGCTCCAAAATGTCAACACATGTTTACCAGCTTTCCAACATCTTCAATGTTCATGTTCTGATAACCACAAGGCACTGCCAGCTTTCAATTGACAAATCCCTGATGAATCTTGGCTGTCCCAAAGTAATATAATGAACAACATGGGAACTAAACCCACTTGACAGCCATCTTGTTTTAAAGGGAAGATGAGTCAAAGACAAGTGCAATTGGAGTAGTGATTGTGAACTACATCCATGTCCGTGCATTCCACCAATCTCCTCAGTTCAGTCCTCTGCGTTTTCCTCCTTGCTCTTTATAATACCATACTCAATAGCCTTATCCATGCAGGACTGGGCTGCTCTGGCGATGGGGTCGGGCTTTGTGTTTGTCCCTCCTTTAGACAGGACCGAGAGAATCTCCATCGCCTCACTCTCCATGAGTGTCTCTGCCAGAATACGCTCCGCTTGCATCATGTTCAGTATAATGATCACGCCGCGGTGACGCAGGTCCACTATCTCACTAAGCAACAAAGCCTGTAGGATCTCCAGCCAATGTGTCGTCTACAAAAAAAAAAAAAAAGGCAGACACGAGAGAGAGGTTAACTTCTGAGCCAATGCAGTCAAGGCAAGTGAAACCTTACCTGTTTGATGTATTTGATAAGTTTGTACTGATATGTTGAACAGCCTGTTTTTTGTTTTGTTTCTTTGGGCCGGACAGAGAGCTCACCGTTCCGGGGATTCTGGGACACAGCTCTGGTTGTTCAGCGGTCAGCATGGCCAACGTTCCAGCTGCAGCCTTCCTCAGCCTCTCGTCCTCTTCGCCACTGTAGAGCACCAGTAGCTTTAACCGGTCGTTCCCTGTGGCCAAGTACAACTTCTGCACCTGGGGAGTCACAAGCAGGAAAAACAACCGTGTAAAAGGCGACCGCTTACTTCCCCCCCCCATTTGTCCACAGCTCTGAAATGTCGGTGTGCACAATTTGTTTGCTTGTTTCTATGTGCGCGCCCTACTCTCACCTCAGTGCTGAGAACCAGGTTACACATGCACTCTGTGGCAGCGGCACGGACCAGTTCATGCTCCTCAAACATGTAGCCTTCGACTTTGGACACGGCCTTCTCCTTAATGATCTTCTGTCTGTGAAACCACGGTGCAGTAACACATCAGCAAGGCAATCATCGGCTGGACAATGCACATTGCATTGAGCAACTCTTTTAAATGTCAGATGTAATGCAATTGTTGATCCTGTATAGTTTAGAGGCATGCCTTGGTCAGTAGCGCACACACTCAGATGATAAATTCCCTGCAAAAAGCATGTGATTGATTGTTTGAACGCTCTGTGTCTAACACGGCATGTTTGACAGTAAATTTCAGAGCCAGGCACTTATTTATGTGAACTTCTCTGTTTCCCGGTGCAAAGTTAGCGGACCTGAGCCTCTCACTAATGCCTGCCAGATTGGTGAGGGCCATGAGAGCTTCGAAGTTCTGCAGCAGGGTGCATTCCAGCGTTAGCAGGCTGACCAGGGGACGGACCACCTCGTAGATCTGACGGCATAAAAGGCAGATTGTTGTTTTAATAAAAGGCCATAGTCTGGAATTGGATTGTCACTATGTGCCATCGCCTCACCCTCTCTCCGGGAAAGGCTATCTCCGGGTTGGAGGTGATGGTGATCTTTGCCAGGGCCTGCGCTGCTTTTGTCTTCCCCACATCTGTGCTCTCAGACACCAGAGGGATGAGAGCCTGTGAGGGCAGAGGTACACACAGAGGGTGGTTACACACAGTAAATGTAAGTCAGGGTCGAACACTTGTGCAGCAGAGGGCATACCGTAGATACATAAGAGGGGCCGCACCTTTCCACCACCCTGTGCCACCACTGTGCCCCTGTCCTCCTGCCGTTCAACTAGAGCCAAGAACACCCTGTGGTGGAACAGTCAAAGACGGGGAAGCATCGGGATAAGTATACAGAAAATATAGACTGTATGCCATCCAACAGAAGTCAAGTAAAATACGACAAAGAGAGGATTCCACAGGCAGGGGCGTTTTCTTTTACTGTTTACCTTCTTTAACAGTAATCCTCCCATTATAGATTCTGATTTAACAGACTGCTATATCAAACGGATAAGATAACATACCTGGCAATGCATTCTCTGCACGTCTCAGTGAGGGATGGGCTCTCCTGTTTGGCCATGCACACCAACGCAGAAACCACCCCGGCCTCCAGTAACTTCCCCAGCCTTTTCTCCACAAAGGAGGGTGCGTCCTGATAGGCACATCAAGGCCAGAAATGAGGCCAGACGCTACCAAAGCTTTTGTGTTTAGGCTGTTTGCTTTTGTCAATTAAAAGGAGGAAAAGGCTACCTTGGGGTGCTCCTCTGGCACGTGCTGTTTGGCATACTTGGCCAGCTCCACCATCTGAGGATCAGGCTTTTCCACCTCGTAGCTATTGGTGCAGTTCACTAGAGTAGAACCCACCGCGAATAGCACCGTCTTGTCCTCCGACTGAAGGCACATTGACGACAGACTTAGTCTATCACTCCACCACCAAATATCCCTCCGCTATCATGTATTTTCTGGGCTACAACAGTGCAAACTTTAAATCTATAAATATGTACTTCATTCATTCCAGAATGGGAAATTAAACATGTTCTTTAAATATAGGATTATGAAAGTATTACGGCGACGGTAGTTAAAATGCAATGTTTGTTAACAGAACTTCCCCACTCCTCCCCACCTTTGCAAGCTCAAACATAGCATGCAGGGCATTCTTGTCCTCCACAAAGTCTTCTTTCACGTCAGCGTCAAAGGTGAGGTACGCTAGGCCTTCTATCGCCCAGCGCCGAGAGGTCGCAGGAAGAGCCTCATTACACAACCACCTAAGACGTCAGGCAACATTACTCAGCAATATTATAAAAAACATTGCAATTTAGTTACACATTTTGTATGCGTGTTGTAAATGTTAACCAGGGCAGTCTCTGGCACCGACCACCACTCTTCTAAATGCTATCGTCATAGAAGAATAGACACATATCGTGACTAATTTATCATAGCAATTAGACATGGATTAACCAAATGTCAGTGACACAAGCATGACCTACTTCCTGCACTGCTTGGCAAGTTTGAGCGTGGATCCTTCGGCAAATTGCTTCATGCTGAAATCTGTCCCCCCAGCAGATCCCAGTTTGCACAAACCCTGTTTCATAAAATGCAAAACAAAACGGTGACGATAAATTCCGACAAAGTAGCCAGCAGAGACGGGGACCTTGTGCTTGTGCCGCACCACTTACCACCAGCGCTCTCACGCGTATCCGGTCATTCTCACTGTTCTTGTAAAGGTCTTTGAGCAGAGCCACGCCGTTGGCGGTGATGAACGAGGCCCTCTTGGCCTTGCCTGCAGCGTGGATCAGAGCCTCCACGGCAACCTGCTGGTGACAGATGTCCTCAGAGGCACACAGGGAGATGACGGCGTCCATCATGCCCGACATCTCCATGGTCCTATTGCCCACATCACTTGGTCCCTGGAGGAGCACGGACACGGTCTGAATCGCCCGTAGTTTGCTAGCCATGCCTGATCGGCTAAAGTGCTGCCTGCTCAGAAAAACGGTGACCACAAAAAAAGCAAGTAAATCGTTTTGCCGCTACTCTCAATGACTAATTGCTATGGTTTACAAGCAATTTAATCATATGGTATAAAGCAGTGGAGCAGAAGAAAAGACAAACTAGCTAATAATGGCGAGGTAAAACCACTCACTGGACATATTCCTCGCACAGTTTATTAAAGTTCTCTCTCTCTGCGTCACTTTTTAGGTCGTCATAGAGCTTGCATAGCAAAACAGAGCAGCTCATATGAGAGTTTTCTGTTAAGGGCGGCCCTCCTGACACCTCAGGCACTGTTCCTGCCACTTCCAGTATCTTTTTCAGACCTGGTAAGAAAAGAAAAGAGCTTGGTACCGTTTGCCAAAAAGTTGGACTCTACATGTCTAAACTGTTCAGAACAACAACAGTGAGGATTGTCTCTTACCTTGGTCAATCACCCACAGAGTGAGGGAATTGTCTGGGTTCTTTTGGGACTTGCGGGGCACCTGCTTGACCAAGAGGTTAAGGGCACTGTCTCGGCCTGACCCGGAAACACTAGATTCCGGCATCATATCCAGCAGGTGGCGAAGCATTGAGCGCAGCTCTCGAGACGGCTCTGTTGAGAAAACAAATTGGAAACTAAACACACTTCAATTCTGATTGAGAGACGCAGTTTCATTAAAATATTATTTAAAGTTCAATTTTGAGTCTCACCAGGGAGTATGGCCTCATCTTTCCCTCTGATCTCTCTCTTCATGCCTTCCGTCAGAGCCTCAAACATCACTTGGAGCAAGTGGCAGGCTGCCAGGGACACGATGGAGGCTCCTGAACCCATGACCGCACACAGCTGCTCCATCCCCAACTCGTTGACTATCGCCATGGTCTGTGGAGCGCACAGGGGGACTTCAGAACACACTTCCAAAGCTGCTCCGGAAATGTTCAACATCCTTAATAGGATGAATACTTCTCTCCGATTTGTGACAAATAACCGAGATCAACCTTGTTAAAGTATTACATATACTATTTAAGACTTAAGCAGAAGAAAAAAAACTTACTCTGGACTGATGTGCGGTGCATAAGCCAACCAGTGTTCTCAGAGCAGAAAGAACTACTTCCTCCTGTTTGGACTCTAGCAGCTTCTGGATGAGTTTCATCCCATCATTACGAAAAATCTGCTCCGCCCCTGCCTCCTCTCGAGATAGTACGACCAGATTCTGAGCAGCCTGGAAGGAATGAGGCAATTGTGAATATACGTTATTTTATTCAATAAAATCATAGATAGACTCAGTCTGTAAAAATGACATTGTGCAAGAAAGAAAACAAATATCGAGAAAGCTAATCAAGAAAAAAGAATATGCATTTTGAGACATACATGCAAACATGTTTAGCAATATTTAATTGGGGGTCATCAAAATGACTATTTACCTTCTGTCTGTCTGAAGCCTGTGCAGTAGGGTCTATGAGGAGCGAGAACATCTGCTGTACTCGGACATCGGTGGAGTTTAGCTGCACCGACTACATGGGAGGAGAACATATAAATCAATCACAAATTTGACTAGTTATGAAATTAACAATATAACAAATACTTTTTCCAACCACTAAATTACTCAGCAGAAAATTACCTTCTGCTGAATCTGAGCACTCAGTGTTCTCAATAGGTCTTGAAATGCATTGTTTTTGGGCTCCAGCTGGGCACATCTCTTGGCATCCATAAAGGCCTGGTCCAGTCGGCCGAGCTTCTGAAGTGCCTGAGCACGACGGAATAAAGCTTTCACATCGCCTGGGTCAGCATCAAGAGCTGCAGCAGGGGAAAAAGACACAAACTATTTCCCAAAGTAGTAGCAGTACAACAATTGTTTGTATGCTATATCTGATGGATGTGGGTCAACTATATTAGAATAGAATAAACATTTTTTTCCTAAAATGTTTCTCCAGACATCTAGTTAAAATGTCCAGGTAAAGCACTGAGGTCAAGGAAGCTGATATCTGCTCAGTGCCCTTGCTAGGAGGTTAACACACCATCATGTCTAAACTAAATGTATTATCACCTAACTGTTTTATATATCACAAATTATATTTCACCTTTAGATGCATCAGCCTCAGCCTTGTCATAGTCTTCCAGTTTCAAGTGGCAAGCTGAACGATTGCGGTGAAGGACAGCACTTTCAGCCTTGCCATCACTCAGCTTGAGTGCTTTGGTGTAAGAGCACAGAGCCCCTTGAATATCCCCTGCCTTAAAAAGTGTGTTTCCTTCTTCCCTCAGAGCAGCAGGGTCCTTAATTTCAATTATGTTTGAAAAAAAGAGCACGACACACTTAACCAAAAGGACATAGAACTGCCACACGTGATCTACCTGTGTAGAACTCCAGGAGATAACATGATAAGGTTATGAAGAGGAGCTAGCAAGTTGGATAACGTAAAGTTAGTTCTCATTGCTTACCTTTTCTTTGTCGTTAACGCTCATGCTTAAAACTGACTAAATAAATCGAGACGTTTTATGAAATGGAACGGGGATGTCTTTATTAGTCCCGCTGAAATAGGATACACCTTTGAAAGAATGTCACATAGCTTGATGCTCTCTTCCTGAATGGTTAGGCTAAATGGGAGCAGGATGATGACGTAACTCCACCCTCTTCTCACGCTGCAATACCATAAAAGGCAGAAGCTTCAAACTCTTGCACACGTTCATCATCTCAAGCTTGGCCACACAATATTATTTGGTACATTTTCCTTCCAAATAAATTAAATTGTGCCAGACAACGGTTTACATTATGGTTGACACAGTTATATCAGAGTAACAATTTATTTATTTCGCTTATTTAGTATTATGAGTTATGTGTGCGTACATTCTTGATGTGGATCTCACTTCATTCAGTTTGCTGATAGTCCGTGGCCATAAAAACAAGTTGCTCTTGGATTGGGCTCAATCATGCAGGTTGCCCCTCCAGTTACCATGAAAGTGATTTTTCTTTGTAAGTCTGAAAAGAAGATTATATTCCAAGCAGCGTGAAGTAGGCCTAACATATTTCCAAAATGCTGATGTTATCTGCTAGGCTCCTCAGCTGACAAAATCGCCACATGTCGACAGACATTAATACCAGAGACTCATACACGTGGACCACTGCAGTCTGAAAAATTGCCTATTGCTAAATCATTAAAAAAATACAGCTGTAAAAACATGCCTGTTGCGTCTTTCTGTTCTGTCTTGGTGTCCCATAATAAAAAACATTAATTAATCTGTTAAAACAAGAATAAAGTAAGCTCCCCCAAAATATAAACTGAAATGCCCAGGCCTGAACCAAATTCCAAAAGATACCATCTATTTCTAGCACAACCGAGACAGCTTGTTTATTAATTATTGAAGTCTCAGCTGACGTCATTGTTACCATGAAGGCACAAGTCTTAGTACATTGTAAAAGAAAAACCTTAGTCCTATTTTATAAAATGTACTTGCACCTCCGGTGGTCCACAGAGCCATACGCAACTTAAGGAAACATACAAATATACAGCATACAAGCGAACAAAAAAAAACACATAGGTGCAGTATTTAGAAAACGCGTTGCAAATTCAGCAAACACAAAACATTACAGAAACCTGCATCAAATACAAAAACGCTATAAGCACTGAATAGTCTAAAAGTTCCTGATCTCCCAACTCCCGAAAGAGCTTTATCACAATGTTTTTACATGCCATGCAGACATGGAACGCATGTCATGCAGACATGGTGCTCATCATGGAATTCAAAGATGCTAAATTGGTGAAAGCATCAGCCAGTTGTATATGAAACATGCCGGCCTACGGAGGCAAACGATATCGGAATTTAATTTGGGCTTCCAATGTAAGTTACTCAAGGTATAGCACACCATTGAACTCCATGCAGATACAAGGATAAATCTAACTTTTTTGACTGGGCAAGCATTTGATGTATGAACGTTTTCAATAAAGTAAATCCAACAATAGTATTTGATCTCATTTACAATTGCTTGCATAATCCCTATTTCATTATGAACCAACTAGTTATAATCAAAATGAGTAATGATCATCAATACTTTATCTCTGACGGAATTATTCGAAGCTTCAGCTATTCAATTGTACAAAAGCTTCTTTAATAGAAGAAAAAAAACACGCTGGTAAAATAAATAAATAAATAAAATTGGTAACTATTTTAAAAATGTATAAAGGCGGCTTCCACTGTGTGAAGAACGGATACTTTGTTTCCTGGTGGCTTGCGCTACGTTGATTATTTGACCAATCCTCGACTGGTGAGGATCCTCCGCTGGTTTGCCCCTGCAGTCAGACGATTTTAACACAGACAAAAACAGGGATGTTGGTGATAACAGGATACACATCGAGCTAGCCGAAATGCGTTACCTAGACGTCTTTCTTGATTAACCACTCTATTGAAAGGTAGGCCATGGTAAAGCATAACAAGTTGCTCACCACGGTTAGACTTTAGTAGCGGTAACCTACCCTTGGAAGCACGGTACAGTCTGCATTAGCTAATGTTAGCTGGCTGGCTATCTTATCTAGCGAGCTATAGTCGCTGTGGGGTTTGTCCAACATGGCTAGCGAACGTGAGCCAAATGAATGCAAAGTGTTCTCTGACGTTAGCTGGGCTGTTGCAAAAAAAAAAAAAAAAATAAGAACGTTTTGGAGACGATTCGTTAACGTTTGCAATGGGTGCGTTTGTATTTAAAGGCTTTGAATTCTTGTTGGGCTGTCTTACGTATTCACTAGTGTTCGTTTCTATTAGCCTGCCATTTGTCCTATAACGTTATTAAGAAATGCCGGCTGCTTGGTAGCTAAGCTGGTTAAGTTGTTATGGTAACCCCTATCAACTAAGTAAGCTTGCTGCCTGCCTAGTACCAGTAGTACATGTTTGCTTCCTAGCAGTTGCCAGCAGACAATATTAGGTTAGATCCTAATTCCTTATCAAATTATCTGTCGACAGTCAGAGGGGTTGCTTTCGAAATTGCAAGCAGCAATTGCATTTGAGGTAATCATTTCTAATTTTGCCAAAACACTCTCAGCTCGCCTTTCAACCAGTTATCGGTACACTGAGGCTATTTCCTAGTTACAGATTCTTGTTCCTCAACCTCATGCAATGATGGCGATGTTCAGGAAGATCTCACTCCTGTTTTTTTCTCTCCCTGTGCAGGCGAATGACTAGGAAAAACATGATACTTGCTAACCTCATTGCTGAGATTTAATGCTAACAATAATTGACAGAAAAAAATTGGATTTAGACTTGGCAACATTTGCCCATCAGCATCGGTCACACTACACTGGCCTAGCTGCATTGTAAAGTTTTTTTTATACTTCTTTCTGTGCGATTATTTTCATACATCACAGAGCACAGATGGTCTAACCTTTTTCTTTTTTTCTTTCATTGCTGTTATCTACAGATGGACCGTGTTTAGTTTTCAGGTCAAACTAGGCAACTGTTGGCTAAGTGTTCAGCTTATCATCTAAAGTCCTTCCTGCAAAGCTAAGCTATTGGCATTCTTAAAATTGGATTAAGATCAGAAAAGATTTGCGTGCAAAGACAAGGAGGAACACCTGTTTTACGAAGGGCTCTGAAGAAACCCAGTTGGCCCCGCTTCTTTATTTTGTTTCTTGACTTTCCTCCCCCTCATTCCTATCTTATTACTTTCACCTCTGCATGTCGCTCCTTTTAACTACTCACACGTATTGACAGTTGGTCCATCCTGTTTTTATTGAATATCAAATATTTGCCATGGTTGAGATTTTTCTTGACCTCCGTAAGCTAAATGAGATTTAACACACACATTTTATTGATGCAAATCTTACCTGCACTAGCACTATTGATTTACGCTTAGATTGCCAGTGGGAGCAAAGTGACATTTGTCTTCATCTCTGTCCAAGAGCTCCTTAAGGAGAACGAAAAAGGGCTTATTAAAAACCTGCAGCCCTCAGCCAAGCTGGCCTCTCCTTCAACCCATTTGTCTGCCCTGCTGCAGCCCAATGCTAACTGTAATGGCTTTGCCCTGGCCGCCAAGTGAGCAAAGGGGGATCCTGGCAGTGGTATAAGATTAGATGTTGCTCTGGGAGTTGGGCCGGACCAAGAGGGCACACATACCCACAACATGCTGTGAGGACAGTAGGCTCCCTGTGCAAAGCTCACCCATTCAGACGTCTTTTTTTTTCTTCCCGCAATCTCACAAGGTTTGGATGGTTGAGCACAAGGACCACTTTGAAGGAGCCTGGTGGTCGCTGTGGATTGGCCGAAGCTGACAGACTGCTTGCCAGCGACCGCTGATTTAGTACCTTCTGTCCCTTGTCCCCACCCCTTGCAGCCCCACCCCCCCTCCTCCACAGACCCTTATCCGGTAAATGGAGGTTTAGGGCCGTGTGGAGGTGGTAATTTAACGTTGAGGCCCGTGACTTTTACACACTTTTACTCGTAACTCAAGAGGACTGCATTCTATCATAATAGCTTTCGCATAGGGAGGACAAGCTACATTTCAAGGTTATCCCTCAACCCTTTTACAAGTCTGGCCGTCTAGCGGAAGGATGAAGCTGAAGAAGCAGGTGACAGTGTGCGGCGGGGCAATATTCTGTGTGGCTGTTTTCTCACTCTACCTGATGCTGGACAGAGTCCAACACGATCCTGCCAGGCGCCAAAATGGCGGGAATTTCCCAAGAGTAAGTGTAACACGCATACTTGTAGTGCATGTTGTTGGTCTTGCATGGGATAGTGGTACTTTGAGTCCTTGAGCCTGTGTTGTGTTTAGTGAGCGCCGCCTTACCGTTGCCATTTAGTCACATCAAAGCAGGAGTTAACTGGTGTAGAAAACCCCGGGACCTATTTTCTGAAATGCACGTTATGCTTAAATAATTAATGCGTTAGAATGTATTATTTACCCTGTAACCCAAGATGCAGTTAGTTTATTGTTTTGTAAACAAATGACGCCATGGAAAGTGTTCCAGTGTGGGATTGCAGAAGCCTTGTTTTGTGATGACAAAGTGCATTGAATACAATCTTTCTTGCTCCAATGAGTGTGCTTAATGAGCTGTGGCTATCATACATATCTGCTGCCTATATTTCGCATGGTGGGCTTTGCCTGTTTGTATATTAAATTATTATTACAGACCTTTTCAGGGAAGTAGGCTCTAAACATGTTTTTTTATATTTTCTCCCTTATGTGCAATCTGATCCATTTAAGTTTTCTCTTGCCCCTTTTCTTGCGCTCTAGAGTCAGATCTCCGTGCTTCAGAACCGCATCGAGCAGCTGGAGCAGCTCCTGGAGGAGAACCACCAGATCATCAGCCACATAAAGGACTCTGTCCTGGAACTCACAGACACCGGGGCCGTGTCGCCCAGCGGGCAGCTGCCCTTCCGCGGGGCCAACGGCTCCTGGGTGCTGCCGTTTGACGGTCGTCCCACCTTCCTCTCCGTCAAGCCCCAGGACTGCCAGTTTGCTGTAGGCGAACGCGATCAAATTGACGTTCAGGTAACGGAAACGCCTCGCGTGCCAAGAGGGTCTTTCGAGATGAGCTTGGAAAAATATCGACAGCTTGGTTAAAAAAAAAGAAAAGTTTATGTTTGCCAAAACACAGAGATTGCCTGTTTATTCATCCAGATGCTGGACGTCTACTCCCTCCTGAAGTTTGATAACCCCGACGGCGGGGTCTGGAAGCAGGGCTTCGAGATCACATATGAGCCTGGGGAATGGGACGAGGAGCCCTTGCAGGTGTTTGTGGTCCCCCACTCCCACAACGACCCAGGTAAAGAATGCCCAAAAGCCCAGTCATGAGCTCCGTAATAGAATTCCGTTATGCAGTTCCTGGCCTACGCATCAGCCAATGAGCTTTATGTTGTTGTTTTTTCCGAGGGGAATTAAATTCTAGCGTAATTTTACTCTTGCCTGTGGGCTTCTGTGGATTGCACCCAGCTGAGGGAAAGCCAAAGTCTGTGCTGGAAAGCACAAATTGATTGGCTTGTTGTCATTGTTCGTATTCCACAGACATGATTGACAAATGAGGTGACACAATGAAATTAGAAAGGCAATGTCTGCCAATGGCAAGGGCCTATATTTAGACTGGAAAGGTTGTGATTTGATTTTAGACTGGCATTTTCATTACGATGGTTGACAGTCTGGCTGGCTCGCTAACTGGACAGTTATTGACTTGTTGACGGTCGCTGAACAAGCCCGGATTCGGTGCCACAAGAAGCACGGGATCAACATTGATTTGCATTTTTCTTCCAAATGAAATGAAGCTGGCAGGCAAGGGTATACCAAGGAAAATGCAGTGCACCATGTCTGGTCTAAGGTCTGTCGGGGTGCGGTGAGACGAGGTGCGCAGAAATGGCACTGACAGCTCCGACAGAATACATGCAAATGCTGTTTCATGTGCATTTGGGCTTCCCTCTGTGAAAGCTCGGCCGGCGCTTTTAAGGTAATGGGAGAGGCGGAGGCAAGTAGGTCAAACGGCAGGCGTGACCAGAGCGGCAGAAGGAGACCTGAAAGCGAACAGCTCGAGGCTCCTCTGACATCGTCCTTGTCGACCATATGGAGTTTAGTGTCCGGGGCCCACGGTCTCAGATAGGCAGGGATTTAGGAGAGCCTTCGAGTACTTACCTAGTGTGCTCTTATCTCAGGATTACACAAATGGTGTGATTTGGTGCTCTCCTGGTTACTCGTTGAATTGTATTGGAGCGCCTGTGTGATCGCAAATCCTTCCGCTTTTCCGCGGGCTGTTAAAAATCCCAACACTTTAAATCCCAACACTTTCCCCTTTTCCCTCGGTAGGCTGGGTCAAGACCTTTGACAAGTACTACACGGACCAGACCCAGCACATCTTGAACAACATGCTGGTGAAGCTGCCCGAGGACCCGCGCAGGAAGTTCATCTGGTCGGAGATCTCCTTCTTCGCCAAGTGGTGGGAGAGCGTGGACATGCACAAACAGGAGGCCATGCGGCAGTAAGTCGCCGTGAAGCAACGCCTGTGAACCTGCGCTCGCACCCTGTAAACCAGTACCTGCGCCTCCCTCTCATCCCCGTCCCCCCACCCCTCTCACTCTCTCACACTCTCTCACACTCACACTCACACTCTCTCTGGACTGGACGCTGGCAAACCGGTCACTTAGATTGGGTACTGTAGCCAGCCAACCAGAAGTATTATACACTTGCTAGTGTTATGTTCTGTCTAAGAAGCAGACCTTTGGAGGCATATCATGCTCGCTGTGTATGAGTGAGTCACTGCTTCTTCAGAAAACACGGCAGCACTCGCCATAAGTAGCTTATGGATCAGTAACCCGACGATCCTTTCTAACCCTGTTTGAGGTGTTCACAGTCACTCCGGCAGACGTTTGCCTAATGGATCCGATTGCATAGCCGCTCCCTCGGAGCGAGTGAAGCGGCGTGTTTGGCTAATGTGATTTCACAGAGCAAAGCGCTGGACTATTCCCACCTTGCCCAGCTAATCCTCGGGTCTCCATCAGGTTAATCCTCAGCGGGCAGCTCGAGATTGCCACCGGAGGGTGGGTCATGACGGACGAGGCCAACGCGCATTATTTTGCCATGATCGACCAGCTCATCGAGGGCCACCAGTGGCTGGAGAGAAACCTGGGTGAGTCTCGTTGGTCCGGGCCCCGGGGCTCCGACACGGCCCCTCTGACGGTGCTTTGGAACCTGAACACCGTGTGTTGTGTCCCAGGTGTGAGGGCGCGCTCGGCGTGGGCTGTGGACCCTTTTGGCCACAGTGCCACCATGCCCTACCTGCTGAAGAAAGCCAATGTGACCAGCATGCTCATCCAGAGGATCCACTACTCCATCAAGAAGCACTTTTCCTCCACGCGAAGCCTGGAGTTCATGTGGAGGCAGGCCTGGGGTGAGTAACGACGTACGATTTCAACACGAGGTGCCCTTGATCTTTTTTTTTTGATTTCTTTGGGAAACTTGGGGGAATTAGTCCTGCCGCTCCTATAACGCATTCTAAATCAAACCACGTAGTTTGAAATTCAGACAGTTTAGTCCGATGGTGTCCCCCAGGAAAACTGTGATGGTCTCAGAAATGACCGGGCTGTTTTTCCTCAAAGTTTCTTTTTCTTCTGTTTCCGTCTCGCGCCTCGACCACAGACCCGTCGTCGGACTCGGACATATTCTGCCACATGATGCCCTTCTACAGCTACGACGTGCCTCACACCTGCGGGCCGGACCCCAAGATCTGCTGCCAGTTTGACTTCAAGAGGCTCCCCGGCGGCAGGGTCAACTGCCCCTGGAAGGTTCCCCCCAAGGCGGTGGTGGAGGCCAATGTGGCCGAGAGGTGAGCCCGGCCGAGAGTGGCCCCCCCCCCCGTCGCTCTCTCAGCCCTGGCCCTGTGAGGAGAGGCCAGGCCAGGCGACGGCATGTTTACTTGTCTGCTGCTCGTTTTCTCAGTGTGGAACAGTGATGGGTGTGGGCGGGGAAGGAACGCTGGTTTGCAGACCTTGACGACGAAGCCTTGCTTGTAATTAACCAGTTTGTAGGGAAAATGGGACGGAGACTCATTCCAGAGACTAATGGAAAATGCCTCCCTGGGGAGATACTATTGATTACATCCCTTAGCTTCTTTTCTACTCCCCTTGACGAAGGACCTCTGTTGTCCTTGCTCCAGGCAAACACTAAACACTCCAGTCAATGCCAAGTAATCTATTCCTCCTCTCTTCGTCTCTCTCTTTCTTTTTCTCTCTCTCTGTCTCTCTCTCTCACACACACACACACACACACACACACACACACACACACACACACACACACACACACACACACACACACACACACACACACACACACACCCCTGTGACAGAGGGATGCTTCAG
>JAVQJS010075267.1:0-10021 GCA_036024795.1 Galaxias rostratus
GAGAGAGAGAGAGAGAGAGAGAGAGAGAGAGAGAGAGAGAGAGAGAGAGAGAGGAGAAAACGCGTCTAATGGAGACCCCAGAATCTCCTCGAGATGCAGAACTTTGTAAATCAATCCTCGGGGTACAAAGAAATAACCCCAAACATGTAACAACAATGCATGTAGGGAAACAATCAGTGACCCCCAACTCTTCCCACAACACTGCCCTTAAATACCAAGAGATGAGCGATGACTAAGGTCCCCTTATCCAGCTGGTGCAGTAGAAAGATCCTGCCAATAGCCTGGATACACCTGAAGAGCTGCCCTCCGACAGTCTAAGCCAACCTCAGTATGGACACCTGAAGACCTGCCCTCAGACAGTCTGAGCCAACCTCGGTATGGACACCTGGAGACCTGCCCTCAGACAGTCTGAGCCAACCTCAATAGAGACACTCGGAAAGAGAACAACATGTCATATTGGAAAGAATCAACGAAACCCCAACGTCAACTTATATTTGGCACTAAAAATGATAATAATAATAACAAAGGACATTCATATAGCGCTTTTCCAAATGCTCGAAGATGACAGTAGACAACGGCAGACTACTTTTGTGACTCAGAGAGAACGGAGGAATTCATTGACAGTGTAGAAACTTAGAGAGGCTGTCACAGGCAGACCTGGATACACAGAGAGCACAGCCTGGCCATAGAGAGAGACTGTCACAGGCAGACCTGGATACACAGAGAGCACAGCCTGGCCATAGAGAGAGGCTGTCACAGGCAGACCTGGATACACAGAGAGCAAAGCCTGGCCATAGAGAGAGGCCGTCACAGGCAGACCTGATAGTGAGCACAGCCTGGCCATAGAGAGAGGCCGTCACAGGCAGACCTGGATACACAGAGAGCACAGCCTGACCATAGAGAGAGGCCGTCACAGGCAGACCTGATAGTGAGCACAGCCTGGCCATAGAGAGAGGCCGTCAAAGACAGACCTGGCTGCCCAGGGAGGACAGACTTTGCTCCCAGGGTGAGGTGGAGACAGAACTTCTTTTAAAATGTGATCATTACAAACTCTTTCCAGAGACTTTCTTTCCCGAATTTCAAACCATGTGGTCAAACTTTAATGGTAGTTCAGATTCACAGAAACGTTAATGCGTTCTAGATGAATTGAGTGTGTGTGAGTGTCATAATGGTAGGACTCGATGCCCACCACCAGACAATCACTTCTTGAATGAACAACAAAGAACATGCTATTTTCATGTTTATGATAATAAATACTGCTAGACATGTTTTTTGTACATGTATGTTTGCTTTGGCAATATTCACTTTGTATTTTCACTCCAGAAAAGCACAATTGAATTGAATTGAATTAAATTTAGAAAGAAAGAGAGAAAGAGACAGAAAGAGAGAGAGAGAGAGAGAAAGAGAGAGACAAAGAGAGAGTGGAGTGAGAGGGGAGGGACAGAAAGAGAAGAGAGAGAGAAGAGAGAGAGAGAGAGAGAGAGAGAGAGAGAGAGAGAGAGAGAGAGAGCAGAGCAAGTGAGAGGGTGAGAGGGTGAAACGGACACGGGGAAAGAAAGATTGAAGACAAAAAAAAAAGAAAGAGAGAAAGAAAGAATTCCTCACCGGCTCCTTGCCATCCATGGCCTCCAGCCACAGTCTTCTGTTGGACTCGGAAAGTGCCTGCAGTGTCACAATGCCATGCCTGGAACAGGTTCACAGAGAAGAGAGCAGGTTTTGTTTCAGATCCTCTAGCCTTGGGCCTCTCAACTCTGGAGACAACATGTATTCAATAGCCAAGACCCTTACATAAAAAAGCCCCACACACCAGTGTGTAACTAAAACAAAACATTAAAATAACAAATAGAATTGCCAGGTGCAAAACGTGGAGCTGGATTTCATAAGGCGGCTCATATTGGATCGGCAATTAGACCACTGCTCCCCAATTAATGCATTACAAGTGTGCGCTTGATTTGAGAGTGCTTCATTTTCCTCCCCAGCATGCAAGTGCTGCGTCCGCCTGTGAGATTCTATTGAGTGTGTCGACGGGCGTTCAGGTGCCACTGAGATAATATTGCTGGGGCCAATTCCTCTCACGTCTCCTATGTCTGTGGAAGAAAGTCTGGGAGTCCTCGGATACAACAAAATAAAACACCTTCGCCAGTGTCCTCTACTACTCAGGGCTACATAACAACTTGACTTGACCAACAATGTAGTTTAGACGTGTCTACAGACTTTCCTAATGCATACCCATACTGAGTATCTCAATTTGCAAGACGATGGTATTTGGCACTGGCAGTTGTGATCCTCATTATTACTCTTTTCTTGTTTAATCAATCTATGAACACACGGATTGCATCATCAACAAGGACCCTCCGACCCAGTGTTTTGTTAGTGCTGGTGAATAGGCAAGTAGATGATGAGTGTGCTGGTATTACAACATGAGAAGGTGTTGGGGTAGGGACGGGAATGGAAAGGGAGAGAGGGGAGGGGGGCGGTGACCTGATTTGGGCTAGAATGGCTATAGTGGCATAGAGCAACGTTAAACTTAATGAGAAAGAATGGATGAGCTTGAAAAGCCCACTGGAGCTGCCTGGCCTACTTTGCCCTTGTGGTAGGCTGAACAAGCACCTTGTAGCACCTCTCTGCTGATGAATGGGCTCGCCCGCAAGTAAACTGGAGTTATTGTCCAGCAGCAGCAGAGGCAGCAGCAGCGGCAGCGCTCGCAACAAAAAAACAAAAAGGAAGTCAAGGAGTGCTGCCTCTGGCAATACTGGAGCCCCAAATAACGCGCCGTGATGGGGCTACGCCACCCGCGCCCGCAGCCAAAGAGAGGGACGCGGCCAACCGTGAATGTGCTGATGCCATGCTCCAAATAAATTATACGACTTGATCAATTCGGCCTTTTGTCTTACGGAGGCCAAGTGAGATTTTCAGCCTTTTAAAACCCGGTGTCAATCTCTGCCCACTCCCTCCCTCGTCCGTCGCGTCAGTAAAACATTGAATAGTCATCAATAAGCAATGTTTCCCCCAGATGCCCAAAGGGCCTCGGTAATCTTTCAATCGAAATAGAGCCGATGAATGATTCAGATGCTTGTCTGGATGATGAAAATCAATGCATTACCAGAGTGCTCGTAGACATGTAGAAAATGATTCAGGCGGGCTAGGTGGTGATCATGCTCCCCTCCCCCAAATCCACCAGGTGACGGCGCCTAAATGTAAGCGATGTGATTCAGACGCAATCTGGTGAGTTTGCGCGTTAAGGCTTTGCCCGTGGTTAATTCAGAGGTCAGAGTGGAGGAAATGAGTGAACGGTTAGCCCGTAGTTAATTCAAAGATAAGAGTTGAGGAAACGAGTGAATGGTTAGCGGCCGTCATGCAGCACATGCACCTGTTCTAAATAGTGCAGCACTGAACAGGTCACATACCGGACTTTACAGAAATATTGCAGTGGTCGGAAAAAAGGTCCACGATAGAGGTCATTTCTACATTAACATGGACACAGAGAAAAAGAAGAAAATGGATACATACAGCAACTACACATTTTTAGTATGTAGAAGACAATGAATGTTTTTATATACACTAGAGTTACTCTAAAGATGAACAGAAATGCATTGGTGTAGGAGAGGACTTTTAACATGCAGGACACAAACAGCTGAAAACACAAGAGGGCACAAACTAATGTTAATGCCACTCAATACGACTCATTACTCTTGACCAGGAAACCTTGCAAGTCCAAAAACTACACGAACGGGGGCCACATTGGCTTTTCCGTTTGTACAATCAATGTTAAAAGGTCAAGTGCTCCACTCAATTGTTTTCAATGCATTTAACACATTTGTTAGCTATTTAAAATGTATCACACTGTGGTCGCTAAATCAAATATTCAATGGCAGTTCTGCTTTGTACACGTTTTCAGTCAATATAAGTGATGAGACACACACACACACACACACACACACACACACACACACACACACACACACACACACACACACACACACACACACCATAGCACGGCATGCTCACAACTAGAAACACAACCGACCTCTCCACCACTTCGATGTCGAAGCAGAAACGCTTGTCAATGGAGTCGGTCTTCCTGCGAATGCATGACTTGAGTTTGAATGCCTCAGCCGGGCTCAAAAGCAGACCGTTCTGAAGAAGAAATAAGAAAAGACAGCCAAGTTAAAGGACACGATAGAGTCACGATGCCAACATGCCAGCCATTTCACAATGCCATCAACTATTATTATGTTTATTCAATCATATTTAATCCTGAGCAGCAGTAGACGCATTAATTTGCAAAGGAGAGGTGGGAGAGCCTCATGTTGAGCTGGTTAGCCTAGGAGAGATACACTGTGTTAATGAATGCTCAGTGGGCTGGAGCTCGCCTCGATGTTGAGGGGGAACGGCAATGACCCAGCCTTAGTTGTAGGACTTGTCACACTGTGAACCTCAATAGACGGGGTTGAGTGGAGTCAATAGAGACGCTGGCCCCACGGCAACTTGGAACTCGGAACATCTGAGACGGCTAAACCATCCACGCCGAGCCTGTCGTCAAGGGCAACGAAACGCACTTCAGAAGCCCCCGTAATAGCTGGCTTTGATTGACAGGCAAAAAGGACATAACACCCACTGCCGCTAGGGTCCGTATGCAAATGGGACGGGCACGTTTTATCTTTCTAATCTGGATCCGTTTGGCAGGGAGAGGGAAACGTGTGGTGTGTCGTCGACGGCTGGCCTCGGGACCCCGTGCGGGGACGGCTACCTGCTTGGACGCCGACTTGTTTTCCGTGTTGCTCATGGTGAAGGTCTTGCTCCCTTTCTCGTACGTGCAGTAGTGACGCGTCCACGTACACCCGAGCGGCCCTGAAAGGGACAGAGTCGGCTAGTTGAGACGCAACCCTCTGCTGTCAGTTTTGACACAAAATCACAGACCAAAAGCTGTTTAAGCAGTGAAGATACATGGTATTTACACTCATCAAAGACAGAAACAAAACCTCAAAGGGAATCAGTAAAACTTCTGAAACCAATTCAGTCCACTGAGATTAGGGCTGAGTTCTATAGTAACAGAGGAACGATCAGACATATGTACCATGGTCAGGTCAAAGGGAAACTTCTAATAACCGTACGAAAGGCTCATTTGGTGTGTCCACTCCACGGACCAGTTAATGCTATTGTGAGAAACTACAAGGCGGCTGATCTGTTGACTAACTAGGGTGTTCTGGCATTATCTACCTAGCTAAATAGAACGCCACGAGGTAAGACCACTGGGATAAAGCTAATGTAGATCAAATAGAATGGAATACTATGAGAGCTGTCCAACGGATTTGCTTAATAAGAAATCAAAATGGGCAGGGGTGACCAACGTTTCTCCTGGACGTAGAGGAAACCCTCCATGCTCCACTGGCCCGGAGGCTTGTAGTCCTGGTCCGCCGAGCGAATCCTCTTCATCAGTTTCTCCACCTCCTGTTTCGTGCTCACAAAGTTGTTCCTCGTCTGTGTGGGTCACACAAGACATTTCTAGAGATCATTTTTTGCATTTTGTATAGACGCGCATACACACCAGAGTAAATGCATAAACAACACACATTAAAGAATTTTAGCTTGACAGTTGGTGCATTTCTCGACACAAATATATCAAAGCCAGTCATTCACTGTTGCTCTGTTGATGCTTGCATCAGGCAGCAGATGGTATCGTAAAAACAGTAAAATACCCAAAGCAAACATTTACAAAACGACCACAAAAATGCAACGCTAATTGCGCTTGTGCAACCGTGTGAGACCAGGAAAGAAAAGGCAGCGAATGTCATCACAAAGCCACGTTCATCAAAGATAATTTATCAAAAAAAAACAACGGGTGACAGAAAGACAGAGAGAGAGGGAGGGAGAACGCATTACAAGTCAATGCCTAGAGCCCCGTAACGTGTTTACAAACGAGCACCTCAATCTGTCACTCAAACACACCTTTTTCCCCGCCCCTATTATTGGCCTCCGTATCCGTGGGCGTAGGTCAGAGGTTAACTGAGTGGGCAACGTATGGTCTCGCCACAGCTGTCGAGGGGGTCACTGAGGAAGTGAGGCCTTCAGGCGTCGAGTGGCAAGGTCGCAGTAATAGAAGAGGAGGCCATGACAGTACCGCCAGGACCAGCTGGGAGCTTTTACCGACGGCTTTCACTCCTTTTCCTGAAACTGCCTTCAAAAACCGGCCGCAACTCGCCGCCACATAACACCCTGGGTGGAAATAGTGCTCCGCTGCACGGCTCCCAGAAAAGAAAAAAAATCTCTTCTTCACACACTCAAGGGCGCTCCGTTTTTCGGAGAAGCCAATAACTTTGCTGCCAATCGTTACGTGGGCGTACGGTGGGAGTCAAGGAAAAGAAATGTGAGAGTGGAGGGGTGGACGTTGGGCGCGGGGAGGAGTTGCAGGCGAGAGGGACAGACAGTGCGGGGAGAGGGCGGAGAAGGGAGAAGGGAGAAGGGAGAAGGGAGAAGGGAGAAGGCCGCGGTCCTTACGTTCTGCAGGTTGAACTGGAGCTGCTGCTTGTAGGGCTCGAACTCGTGGGCCAACTCGTACCCCTCGTGGTAGAACGTGAAGAGGCCCTGCAGGAACGCTAACAGCTGGGCAGGGGAAACCGGAAGGAGACAAAGGGTTAGGAACAGCGGGAAGAACATTGTAGGAGACTTCACTCTGTGGGGGGGGAGAATAAGTATGCAGCACAAATATCATCCTCAAATATGTATACAATTATAATCGTACAACGTCACAAATCCACAAGTCTAACAAAGGGTGCTCGGCATTATATCGATTGCTGGTATTTGTTTTAATGCAAAAAAAAGCTAGGAGGTAGAAGAGATAACGCCATCCGTAAGTCCGAGACAAAAATCCGCTGAGTAAAGGTGGAATATACCCGGCAGATATCGATCTCATCTGCACGGTTATACGATTAGAGCATCCTTGTGGAGAAATATCCGAAGGTTTTCGTGGAACATCACAGTGGGATCTGATCCAATCGGGGGGGGGCCTCTGGCTTTGACACTCCCTCACAGGCATCAGTTGTCTGTCAAAAGGTGTTCCTACTCCGTCAAACCCCCCGCGGGCCATGGTGATCATTGGATATCTGATGCGAGGTATATCAACTCCTCGTCTCTCTCAGGAATGACTCACCTTTATCTGAAGCCCTGCCATTCATCACTGCCGAGGCGGAGCCTTGTCATTTTACTCGGCACAACTTTGAGCCGCCGGAGAGATCTACATCTCTGCCCTTTGTGCAACAGGTGAGCTGCCAAACGGATGAAAACAAATGGGACGGGGGGCTTTTTTCTTTAAATAAAGAAAAAAAAGACCTGCTTTACTCGCCCCGTCACGTCTCCTCCGCCACCACTTAATACCTGAGAGCTTAATGCTTCCGGTTCCCTTATCCACTAACAACGTTAACATCGAGCAGCACCATCTTCATAGCCCGGGAGGAAGTGGCTGTTTGTTATGGAGCCCCGGAATGGGAACTTGAGCTGCGCCTTGTTTGATTTGACGGCGACGACAACAACAAACAGCCTCTTTATCTAATTGGAGCAGTCTCGCACCCAAGGGGATTGACTGAAGCTTATATTGACTTCTGATGAAGATAACAGAGGAACATGTGGAAGACACACCCACTCCCCCCCCCAAAAAAAACAAAAAACAAACAAACACACACACAGATCCATTGGGGGTGCATGTCTAGACTTAAGCAAAGGATATCCTTCTGGGAGAGAGGAGCGATAATAGGCATTTAACAAGCCACTTTACAATGTAATAACTTTGAAGATATCGTATTATGTGAGTGAGCCAGTTTAAATTTGCTTTAGCAGGATAGAAATCTCAGTCTTGAATCTTCAATACTAAATTATGGCAGGGTATCTAATTACTTTTAACGTTCAGCGGTGACTTTCAAAGGGATATTGCTGCATGACTGTGCAAAAGGGAGACTAATCTTTTACTCACCGGCTCAACAAACTCAAATTTCTTCTTTTCTTGAACCTCCTGGATTTTGAACACATACTCGAGGGAGGCATCGTAAAAGACCTGTCTCTCTTTGTCAATCGTAGTGTCGGCCTGGGAACGAGGCAACAAACACGAGGTTAGCAGCCTGACGGCTGGGGCAGATGCCCCAGAGGAAACTGTGTGGAGATTGGGTTTGATTTTGTAGGTCAACTGGGTCACTCCAGGTAAGCCTCCCATAGAGGACCCCAACTCCTCCCAAAAATACGTTATAATGGATTAAACTGTGAGCTCTATATATATTTAGTATTTTTGATGAAATATGTAACACACTTTACAAATATTGTGGGGTACAAGCACTCTGTAGCTTACATCTTGAAGAAATGCCTCCTTCTTTTTGGACGACAAGTTCAGGTGCTTCTCCAGTACGGAATAGTATTTTTCGGTTTCTTTGTCGAATTTCTTCTTCCCTTCCTTTAACAAACAGATATGTACAGTACCGGTCAATAGTGTGGTCATGTGCAAAGCATTTCTTGTGACAAAAATGTGTGGCCAATAGGTGGCGCTCTAGCCTCACTTCTGCAGAAGACAATGGCCTGAAGTCATTTATAAGCCTCCCCTTCTCAATGGATTGGCATGGATCATAGGAAGTACCATGGAAACCATGTCTAATGACAGAAACGTAAGTGCACTGGGGAGCCTACGGAAGCAAAACCGGTATCATGATCCATTGTCGTTACAGATTTTGGTTCTTGCACATGCCCGAGATCGCCGGTTGCAAAGATGAAACTATAAATTGTCAATAGCGTGTTGCTTTGGCACGACGACAATACTGCAAAAATAGAGTACTGTCTGTGTCTAATCCCCCCCCCCCCTGCCTTTGCTATGCTTCACCTGCTCTGAAAAGTCAAATCGCATAAGCAGAAGTTCCAGCACTCCAGTGTGGCGCTGCCAGAGCTGAGCCAAGCGCAGGAAATCGACTTTTCATGCCAGCTGCCCATTTATTAAGCACATGGACTTGCAGTTTGAACATTTCACCCAACAACAGATCCAATCCACAGGCTCTAATGATATTCTGTCCAAGCAGAACAGGATCCGTGTGGCTAGGGGCAGCCATGCCCGGCCTGATTTAAAACAGCGCGTCTCAGGACCCACACTCAAAAATCCCAGTGCGCGCCCACTTAGAACCGTTCTCGCTCTGCAAACACACTGGCATGGACTTTAGGGTTGGTGGTAGATACCAGATCCCAGAGCAAAGCGGGGTGGGGAACGTGCGGGGCGGAAACGGCCACTGTAACCGGAGACCAGCCGTGTTTGTTTTCATTCCCATGGCCCTTCGATTAACCTCAAGGCCTGATCTACAGGCCACTGATAGCAGGCTCTGCTTTGGCGATCTCAACAGTTTAACTCATCGGGTGCATTCACACAAGACGCTGCCTAGCCACCTATATCCCCATTACAACTAAAATCAATAAATAATTCCATGTGGTAGATTCTTATTATATCTATATTGCCGGGTAGGTCTGGCCCCAAAATGATCTTTTTAGAGAAAGAAATCAATTGTGAATGGGTCCCATATACTCACAGATAGGACCAAATAAACAAGATGATAGCCACAAATAAATAAATAGGTAACTAAATATGATATTGCGCTGACAGGAAACAAATTTCCCTGAAGGTTTGAGAAGTTATTATTAAGGGTACGTGAGAGACTTGACTGTCAAGCTTTGTGACTACTGTTGACATGACATTATTCTGTGAGCACAGCAACACACAGTTGAAGCCCAAGGGATGCCACACACACACACACACACACACGCATGCTCACAAGCACACAGTTGAAGTTCAGGAGAAGCCACACAAACGCACACAGTTGAAGTCCAGTCAAAGCATACACACACACACACACACACACACGCACACACACACACACACACACAGTTGAAGCCCAGGGGAAGACACACACACAACACACACACACACACACACACACACACACACACACACACACACACACACATTCATAGATAAAGCTTTGCTTGCTCTCCCTGCCTCCGC
>JAVQJS010075268.1:0-20106 GCA_036024795.1 Galaxias rostratus
AACCAAATCGTTATTGGTTCTTTATTTAAAAACGCTCTAAAACAATTACACTAAAGGTATTGAACAAATAATTCAAATAATATATTTTTAACCACGTTTTTCTGTATGAACAGAGACAATATTAGATAAAAAAGCAAACCCTCAATTATCATGAGCTCCGCAAATTAAAAACATTACGAGGGAATGAAAACCTACGCTAATCAAGAATCATTTACAAGGCGTAGATTCCGCGCATTTTCTTCTGTTGCTAAAAGTTTATTATTGCCACGCAGAACAATAGTATTACCTATTGCTTTTGAGAGCTAACAGTTGCCTACAATGCGCCAATCATATTTGCACTGCCAACTTTTATGGATTTGCCCCACTAGTATAGGTATAATAATAGCGATGCAACGACTGTTAACCAATTTTGAAATATTATATATTGAACAGTAATAATAGCGCACACGTTGACGTCGAAACAGTTAGTTAGCAAGGTTCGAGCCCCGCCCCTGCCAAAGCTAAACATTTCGAATAGGCCTAACGGTTAGCTTGCTTTCCAATTTATTTAAAACAGTCTAGTAAAATACCTAATCAACAAACTTGGCTCTATGACAGTCGTGTAAATGTCACTACAACAAAATCGCCAAACACAGATATTTTAGAATGTGGATAGTTGAAATAATGGTTGAAAGTGAATCGACCTAGCTAGTTTAGTAGTTAGCTAACGAAATTAATCTTGCTATTTTCTACTGCCCGGTTTAAATTTAACAAGACGATGGACAGTGTGTAACGACTTCCAAACGCAAGGTTAATTTTTTTAATCGTTCAATAGTACATGCATTTTGACGGGTGCTAAACAATCACAACGGAAGTTCATATGTAAAATGTCAATTTAAAGTCCCTGTAATCAAAACAATTTCGATTGCAAGGAATGTCAGGCCGAGTAGAAAGGGTCGCTATGGTAGGTAGTATTATCAATTTGTAGCTAAGACTACTAGCTAGCTATTTTGGCTAATGCAAGTAATCTATTTGATTTAGCAATAGTTGTCTGTCTGGGATTTACAAGTAATTAACATCCATGTATCCACAGTTCACCAGAAAAATACAACACCGACTTATCAGAGAAACCTAACAAGCTAACGACGCTAGTATCTTAAATACGCCGGTGAAGCTAAAGATGGTAACGTAGCTAGCAATGAAATATTTGCGCAAAGCGAAGTGGCCATAACGATATGGCACGGACACCTGGACTTCGTCTGCTCCTCTCAGCAAGAGCAGAACGTATTTTATAGAGCTAGCTCTAATGTTAATATACATTGTAATAAAACACAACGCAGTCTCTATGCAGTGCTCGAAAACTTACATATTACAAAATATGGATGCCAGTTGCGAATGCCCCACCGTCTTTGGTCAGAAGCCGACCTTCGAGAAATTTTCGTTTGGATTGAGGACGGACGGCGGGCGAGATGCGACTCTACCCAAAACGACATTCACTGAGGGAAGGAAACCTGTGCTATTGAAAATCTATCGTGCAGAATTTACCCCCGGTTCCGTACTTTCGAACAGGCCTGAAATAATGACCAGATTAGTATTTTATCGATATTCTCTGCTCTTGTTATCGCATTTGTTCCGTAACATTATAACAGATCTGGATCAAAACGACTATTAGTCGAAATTCGAGACCAGCCAGCAGAGTTCATAAAAAACTCCTATCACACCTCATAATACAGGAGCTACGGTAGTTGGTTTTGAGAAACAGGGTTTGTGTCAGAACAGATTGAAAGTTGTTTTTGACAATAGTCTCGAGCTATAGAGAGAAACATCTTGCAATGTTGAAATAAATTGAAGGTTTCCAATATAGTATGAAATATGATATAATTTATACCTGTTGATATATTTTTGTGCGTGACGAAACATATGGCTATTTCAAACCATAAAGCCGCCCGTTGGGCCTACAAACTAAATTTGGGCTACAGAAATACTGGACAAAATCTGTGAAGGAGAAGACCCGGAAAACGTTCTATGCGTTCCACTTAATCAAGCATCATAAAAAAATACTCTCTTTTTTGGAATGATCACACATACAAATCTATGATGCAACTAGATATGAATTTATACGTAGGCTTATGAGTTTTATTGCACACTAGTCCAACTGGAAGTCATGGATTACCATTAAAAATGTCCTATCAAGACAAAATTGGGTAAATATAAATCTTTATAAATTATAACACATATATAAGGTAAATTGTTTCTTTTTGATTACTGATACCTAACACTTCCCTTTCAGTTTATTATTCTATCATCATATTATTATTATTATTGTTATTATAATTATCATCATCATTATTTTCACCCTGTTAGAATACACTCCAATACCACTATTTAGTTAATGAAACCTTTGGAAATGTAACCATAATGTTAAAGTAAAATGAAATCATATGTAGTGGTGTGACAGCTAACACTACTCACTGCAATGTTATCCAACAGTATCTAAAGGGTTGGCTAAATCGCACAAATTATACAATAGTCATGGAATGCAAAGTTAAAAAAAATTGCATTTTAGAAATGTTTCAAAATGAGAATTAATGTTAAATGTTTATTTCTAGTCTATCAGACAATGAATGAAAAGTTCTATATTTAAAAAAAACAACCACTGTAACCAATAATAAACACACCAAGCACATCATTTCAAACATTTCTTTTTTTTTCTCCACCACATTAACTTTGAAACAACCTCATAAAACAAAGAGTAAGAAAAAGCATGCTTGGGCATGCAATGATGTCACAACATGATGATGTCTTCGGGTGCGGAGTATAAAACATACAATAGCAGAGTTTCTTTTTATCATTCATAAACTCAGGACATTTCAAATCCCACTGAGAGTTAAAAGCTAGCATTTATTTTACACTGCTCTCCATGTCTGATGTCACCTTGTAGAGTTGAATAATGAAATAAGAGACAGAGAGATGCACAGACTGACACCAAATTGAGCAGGCCAAACAAACATGCTGAAAAATCTCATCAGGTCCAGCTTGCCTGGAATTGACATTGTAGAAATCCAATTTGTCTTTTTCAGAGGTCCGAAAAGGTATTTGAGAGAGAAAACAGTGCATGCCATTTCAGGAGGGTTCACCTCTCTCAATGTTGAAGGCTGCACACTTCCCATTTAGCCTACCCACAAAGTGTGTCTCATCCAAAAAACCATTGCCAAAAAGAAGATTAATATGAGGCACTCAGCAATCTTCCTGTCCTGCAAACTGCAAAAGTAATAAACTCTTAGAATAATGATACATACATATATCTATATATAATTAGTGATTATAACGTAACAGTCTTTAAGCTGTACAAAGGGGCAAGCCTGAATCCTCAAAGTGTGCATTATGTGTTTGTAGGCTGTATGAATTATGTAAATGTGTGTTTCAACTAGATTTTCTTATGGGTGAAATTTAGATAAATCAAATTTATCTAAATAAAAGTATTTTAAAGAAAAGTAATTTACACTGAATTCAGCAAACTACTTAAAAATAAATTTGAAATGCATAATGCTTATTTAAAACTGTTAGGACTGTTGTCTTATTTTAAGAGAACTGAAATGAAACTCACATTAGATGGCTCAACATAGTGATTTTCCTCAGTTTTTTTTTCAATCGTCAAATTGGGATTACTTTTACATTGCCAGATTGACATTAATGACCTTAGATGAGAGAACATTAATGACTGAATGCACATCTGATTGAAAGCACTCCCTGCCTAAAAAGCCAAATTAGAATTGTGCAATTCTTCTATGGCATGGTTTATGCTGACGTTAAAGCTTTGGACATAATTACTTAAGTCTATAGGTGAGGTTAGCATATTAGATAATATTTGTCTGTGTGGGTTGTACATAATTTAGGACAGAAAATGTATGTCAGGAGGGAGGGATTACAAAAGATACACGTTTAACTCCACACCATCATGCAGGCTGTTCAAGCGCACACATGTGTGCGTGTTTGTGTGTGCACGCGTGTGCGCCACTTACTGTAAAACAAACAACAACGGAGCCCTTTAAAATGGATCTACTCTTGCAGCATAGTTTGGTAGCGCATAGTGCTAATAGATTAGGAATATGTTGACATGGGCCTTGTGGGTTTTTGGTAGAAAATGAATCTTTCTAGGCTCTGGGCTATAATGAAATATTAAAGTTTAGAGTAGAACAAAAATTATCTAAAATAGTTTGTAATGTGTTAGGTTGTAGAATCCAGTGCAATCTCCTGTCCATTTCACAGCATGTGCCATAAACTCATGCATGTGTATCTCCCCACTGTACAATATTTGCTGCACTTGTTACACTCTTTGTAGTGATAACTCATCTATCACTATGGTGGTAAGCTCTAAATTAGATAAAAGGGTTATGCGGTGATGTAGAACTTGGCAAAGGTGAAATAGAAATAGGCTATGTTGCAGTGTCTGTCACTTGGGCTCCAGTTGAATGGGCAAAATGTCTGGTTCAACAAGTAATATAATATACTTTAGGTAATCATAAGCCTTATTACATTATAGATGCACAAGCCTAAATAAAGAAGTGAATAAATAAAATGGCTACTCCAATGTTGAGCAGAATGACCATGACCACCAGAATGGAGCTTGAGCCCTAGGAGAAAAAAGCAGAGGACAAAGAAAGAAGAGTGAAATAAAACAGGTTGACCTTACTTATTATTCATGTTTATATCTCAAATGAATATTTATTTATAATTAGTATTGTCATAGTATTATTGCGTCTTGAATGTATGTGTTTTTTTGCTTGAGTCATGACCATGGCAGTTCTTATTTACATTTTCAGCTCTCTTGACATTTAAAACCAACAACTGTGTTTATTGATTAAAACAATTCTTTTTGATACTCTGGACCATCGGACCTTAGGGAGTAAGATGTAATTTTCGAGGTTTTATATGGCAACTCCACCTAATATGCTCCATCAAAAGTCCTATTTGCACTTAGAATATAATAATTTAAGTAGTAATTGTATGTTACACCCTTTATTTTAATGATGAGATACTAAGTGTGCATACTCCTTGGTAAAAAACCTTGCTTTTGAGTCATATACTATATATTCTCTTGCAGACTTCAAATTACTAAGGTCACAACCAATAAAGCAAAAACACATGCACCATACGAATACTTACTGAGTTTGATTTGAGAATGAGATGCTCTCTGTCCTGCTCCAGTGTGATAGGCTGAGACGTTAAGGGGGGGGAAAGGGTGACGTCCCTGTGCAGTGGCCACTCCTCTAAATCTGCTCCCACATTCAGACTGTCCAGCATCTGTACAGAGTCCATGGACCCCTCCTTCACTGGGTGTAAACCACGAGGCCTCAGCCTGTTGCCTATTGGGCTGGGAGACTCCTGGCCTAGTCCCCGGGCCATTTGGGAAATGGGGTCTGGGGATTGAAGCCTCATATCAACTGTGTAGTCACTCAGCCTTTCCTCATCCGGCTCTGTAAGACGTGAGTGGGTGGGGCTCCACCTAAGGGCATTTTCAGTAGTCCAGCTCCCAGAGGGGCGGTCAAGCCCTTGGCCAGCCAAGGCATGCTCACCATGATTGTAGTTAGAAGAGATGTGCTGCTTTGGGTGGTGGTTGGAGTAGACATGCTCAGATATATGATGGTTGGAATACTCATTCTCTCGAGTTTTATAATCAGAGGAGACATGGTTCTTAAGGTTGTGATTGGAGTAGATATATTCTTGAGACTTATGATTGGTTGAAGCATGCTCAGAGTTCTTGTGATTATGCTCCAAGGCCTTGTGATTGGATAAAACATGCACCTGTGGCTTGTAATTGGAAGAGGCATGCTCACAGGCTTTGTGATTAGAGGAAGAATGATCCCATGTTTTGTGATTGGATGAAGTGTACTCTCTAGACTTGTGATTAGAAGATGCATGCTTGGAGGACTTTTGGTTGTAAGAAGAATTCTCCCATGTTCTGTAGGCAGAAGAGTGCTCCCGATACTTATGATTAGACAAGGTTTTCTCCCTAGGTTTGTGATTTGTTGTGGGAGCTTGCTCATGGCCATTCATTTGGCCTTCCTGTTCCTCTAAAAGGGAAGGAGTGGTAGAGCGACTGCTTCCCCCTCGTTCTAAATAGGTATCCTCCGTCCAATTGTTAGCACTGACCCTTGGAAGATCCATGCCCCTCCCCTCTACCAGCACCTGGATCTCTGCCCCGCCTAAGTCATCCACGGCACTCTGGCGCATGAAGCAGGCATTCCTAGGCCGGTGAGTGTGCTTTGATGGGCTGCGTTGGGGCGAGGAGGGCACACTCAGCACAGGGCTTTGATCAGGTGTAATAACAGGTGGTGTAGAGTCTGGGGTGCACAGCTCAGGGCTATCTGTTCCAGATGAGATGATCTCATGGTCCTTGTCCTTTGCTTCCTGGTGCTTTGGTCTCTGACACTCGAGCCCTAGCAAAAATAAGATTGAACCCGTGAGGGGCTTTTGGTGTTATTAACCACCCATAGACAAACTATTTCTGCACGTTTTGAAACACGTGGAAGTAAAGTCAAAGGGACTCAAAATGTATTTGGTTAGTCTCTTCAAGTTAAAAAGGCAAATCTGGTTAAGAAGTAATTTAAGGTTTTTAGTTTCAAAGCAATTAACAACAGAGGTTCAGTAATAATTAAACTACCACATACTGTAACTACAGGACATTAGTAGTTGAATCACTTTGTAGTCAAAAACTCTTAACAACGCTTACCATTCCCATAAATATGGAAGGATGGGGAGAGCTCTTTGGCAGAAACACGGGCCAGAAGACACTCCTCCATGGCCTTCTGGGCCACACTTTCTGCAGCCTCTGACTTTCCCCGGGCATGACTCATCCTTAATAAAGAATTTCCGAAAAACTTGGTTAACTATGTAGTCACTTGTTATTTATAGTTGTTTACAAAGTAATATTTCTGTGTTGCTTAATTTATTCAAATTACTGCAATTACAAGAAATACATTAGCAGATTGTGAAGGAAAGTAAAATCTCCTCACAGCCCTCAATGGCCAGTCAAATAAATCACTGACACAGGAAATGAAAATTAGGCTGGAGATCCATACTTAGGTTGGTAAACTACTAAATTCCATATTGGAATAAAGCATTGTCTTATGGCAACATCCCCCGTGTTTGTACAACAACAGCACCCCAACCACCCTTAAAACAGTCAACAGATTTTTACCTGGACAGGGCAATTTCAGCTTTCTGTTTGGCAATGTCAGCAGCCTTCTCTGCAGCTTCAACTGCTCGGTCCACCTTCTCTCTGATTTTGCTGGCCCTCAGTGGGATCAAATTCTTGCGTTTGCCACTCACTAAGACATTCTGCTTGTACTTGCCTTCTTCTTTAGTACCGTCGGGAAAGGTGGTGCATCCATATCCATGCCTCTTGTTTGCAGTCCACTCACCCTCATAGCGTAAACCATCTGACCGTCGACTCACACCCCAGCCAGCCCTTGTGTCACTCCGCCACTCACCAGCATAGGTTTCTGTAACCGTGGCATCTACAGGAGCTCCTTGCTCATTTTCACTAGCATTAGAGTGGACATCAGATGCTGCAGAGCTAACAGTGCTCATACCTGCTTCACTGCAGAAAGAGCTCTGTTTGCTAAGCTGACTGGCCAGAGAGCTCTTAGATTCAGAACGCCGAAGCTTTAATCCACTAAGAATGGACTGGCGGAAACGGCCCTTCCTCTTCCTCTGGCGGTCGGCCTCACTTGGTGTGGTCAGAGCAAAGCCCCCTCGCCCGGCAGGGCTCCCAGCCAACCCGCCAACCACAAACGTGTCAGTAGGTGAGGCAGCAGTGCCATCGTCTAGCAGGGTAGGCGGGCCATGGCTGTGCTCTGAGCGAAGGGAGTTTATTGACGTTCGCAGGGGGAAAAGGATGACAGCTGCCATGCCGTACGGCACACTTTGCCGCACGCCATACCCATGCCGCATCCCAGCCAGCCACTGACCTTGGAAGGTTCCTGTAAGATAGACAGAAGTATTCTATGTAAAGCAGAAGTAATATATATATGTTGATTTGTACGTAGAATTGACTCTTGTAATCGATATTTAAAAACACATTTTTGATACATTATAACAAAATTTACAAAAACATTTTTTCAATACAAATAAGTGAACAAAACATCCATAAAATGAGCATGTAGATCAAATCTTACACAATGAATCATATATGATGTACAGGCATTGTTCTATAATCTATTATCTTCTAAGCTACTATTTCATAAAAACCTGTCACATTGACATCTTGGCATTATAGGCTCAGACTCTAAATTAATTTAAAAGAGTTTAGAGTGAATATAAACGAAGTTTACGGCATTAACAAAACTTTAAGAGCATTCCATTACACAACAAAACCATGAGATACCCCTATGGACTAAAAAAAAAAGGACAAAGATTGTTTGTCAATACGTTTTAGCATGGCCCAATTTAAACAGTAACGTGGCACCATTACTATTGTATTGTATGTTATGTTATAATATAATTATTCCTCTATGCTATCACTTAAATACTGAAAGTCCTTCAACAAGTTGTCACTTTGAGCATCCCACAAGGACTGCCCTTGCAATTATACTTAATTGTGTTTAATTTCTGGATTTCTAAATCATATTGAAAACGAATGTTATTTGATTGTTGATTGATTGATTGAAGTCTATTTTATGATTTTCATCGTGTTCTCATGTTGGTGGGAGGAGCGGAAGTACGATTAACAGTGCATCTTCACTTGCACCCATTGCTCATAGCCAATTCAACTTTTGAATCTTGAACTCACGCAACCACTGGAGTGCCGGCGTCAGGTAGGTATAAAAAAAATAATTGGTTAAATTGGCTGTGTGAGAATAAGCACTACATCCGGCATTCAAAGAGTAGACATTCAATTCGTTTTTAGGCAGCATGAGCATAAACGGAATAATTTATTAGTTTATTAAACCAGCCATGCAGCACAAAAACTCATATCGCGGCGGCATTGGTGGAGTTGTCCATGGTGCTGAAATGTAGCCGAGCTAAATTTCAGAGCACTGTAGCTCCACTAGACAATGTTAAGGGTAAGGTTGCCTGTTTTGATGCACCCGGTGTCTAGCTTAACATTTTTAGTAAGGTAGTAATAGTAGCCCTACTTTAATACGGTTGTAGAAATTGTGTCAGCTGGTGTATGCTTTCTTTCTCTGTTGGCGGTCTTCCACGTGAGCGACTGAATTGATCTCGTGACGCAGTCGTTTTTTGGCACCTTTAAGAATTATAGAAAAGCAAACGAACCAAATAACGGCTGAATATTGTCCACAACCTCTATTACAGCGAATTTCACCGTAGGAATAGACCACAACGATAAAACAACAATGCAGCACCAAGAGAAAGTAGTTCCATGGTCTCCTGCATCACTTATTGACCTCACTCTCTCCCTTTCCTTCCCGCAACCCTGCCTCCTCTGTCAGCTCATCCGGGTACTGTTCAATGGAAGCAGTTGCGCTGCATTGGTTATCAAACGGCCTAGATTAGCGCCCAAATCAGAAAACGACACTAACAAAGTCAAAGCGCCAATCGGAGCCCAGAACAGGGATAGTCTCTAGTCACACGGTTGACCTGCTGTCTTTGCGTTTCCATGGCGATATACATTACAGAGGCGTCTGTGGTAGGCACGCGAAAGAGAGAAAGGGAATGTGTGGGGAGGTGATAAGATGAGATGCCCGAATGCTAGAATTCAACATGCCTAAAATTAGACAACACTGTCCTATAAACATGCACGACTCTTTGTTCTGTGTAGGCCTGTCCTGCACTGAGCTAGTGTAGGTGGCCTTTGTCAGTTTAAGACAGCCAAGTTACTGTAAATGTTATGACTAACTGATTAAACAACTGTTGATAATACATACATAATACATTAATAATACATTGATTTGAGTGCTGTCACTCATACGCCTGCTGTTTGCTCCGAGTATAAGTGACAAAATAATAGTGGGGAGGAAAACTCAATCAATTAAATAATGGGGTAATCGTCTGGCACCATCTATTCCAAGGTTTGCAGTACAATCAAAAGTGTTGAAAATTGTTACCGACACTTTTTGATAGAGATAATTCTCACACAAAAAAAGACTCATCGTAATCCTACCACCATAAATGTATGAGGTAAAAGTTTACAATTGGTTGGGACTCTTACCTCCATCTGAGTAAGTCTCTGTTCCATATCCATCCTGCAAGCCATTGCTCCAGGTCCCTTCATAGCGGGCTCCACTAGCAGTGCTCTCCAATTGCCCATAGCGGCCCTTGAAGCCTTGTGTCCATTCACCCCTGTATTCCCAGCGACCCTTGCTCTCCACACCCATGCCATGGCGCTTGCCTTGTGCCCAGGTTCCTTGGTAGCTGTTTCCACTGGGCCATGTGTATACACCCAATACCTCAAAGCCATGGCTCCACGCTCCTGCATACTCACCCTGGCCCTGGGGCCCTGTACAGACCCCTCGACCATGGGCTTTACCCTGCTCCCACCCCCCACAGTACGACCCCCCATCATCAAAGTCAAACCTGCCTCCAGTGGACATGCATGAAACAGGTTTAGGCAAAACCTCAGAATGTCAAGAAACAACCTGTTTTACACAGAATTCACAGAGGGAGGAGAATTTAGATGGATGTTAGCATGGAGACGCTGCACCCTGATTATGTCTCCCTTTTTGTTTGTGTCAAGATAAGATATGACCTGTCTACTTCAGTATCCGAGTGAAGCTTGGTCAAAAAAGAAACATCATCTTTAACAAAAAAAAGTCCTCACTGTGAGAGTAGCCGTGTTTGGTGTGAACGATGCTACTGTTGGGCATGCTACTTCCCATGGGCATGCAGGCTCACAGTGCTCCTCCTCCACATAGCATTGCCAGCTGTAGAGCTTACAAACACATTGACTTTGCTGATTCTTGGGCTGCTCCAGACAATCTAGGCCCAGGCTTTTCCAGTACTCCCACAGGCCTCAAAAACGGCAACTGTGAACATGCTCTGTTTAATCAGATATTACACCATCCTCTCAGCCATGCCGCACCGGCATTCAGAGATGGAGAGAGATACAGGATAGGGATGGTACCGCACCAGTACACCCTCCCCACCTACCAAAAAAAAAAGAGCAGAAAGATTAAGCTATTTCTATAGCATACCATGGACACAGAAATCCAGGCTACCTTCAAACACCAAATCCATAACCACAAACACACTTACCAGCTCAGACACATAGTTCAGACGACCGAAAAGGCTATTTTCAATCCCAATGCACCTCTCATCCGTGGTGTTTTCTTTTACTCCTGCTTGGATGTAGAGATGAGGCTGTCTCCTGAGGATGGGGACGCAGAGAAAAAAATCTTAATTTTCCCTTTTTTCTGACGCCTTATTTTCAGCAATCATATTTCTGAATCATTAGTGTATCACATTTCCTCCAAGTCATACTGTATGCTTCGCTTTCTTTGCCCCCCTTTCTCTCGCTCTAAAATCTGCTCATTACAGGACTGTTCCACCCCAGCCAATACCCCTCCCCCACATGCACACTCCTTCTCTCAGCTCTTAAAGAGATAGAGACTAGAGACTGCGAGAAGAGCAGCCAGCATTGAGCTCACTGCTCTGTCCCTTTGGGGATATAGCCTGCTTTACCTAATTGCTAAGCCTTATTTCCACCCCTCATGTTCCCTTAATATCAGACAATTCAGCAGGCGTTGCACCTGTGTGGATACAGTAATAATTTCAATTATCTCCGTTCACTAAAACTTAACTAAAATTAACAGGTTATATATTGTACCTCAATTAAATTGGTATTTATATTCTATTCCAGTGTACTATTGCATATACTAGAAATTAATATAACACAACATGCATTACACACAAATCAATCATTTAGGTAAGCCTGTATATTTTCTCATATT
Organism: Galaxias rostratus; assembly: GCA_036024795.1. Lineage (NCBI taxonomy): Eukaryota > Metazoa > Chordata > Actinopteri > Galaxiiformes > Galaxiidae > Galaxias > Galaxias rostratus. The sequence continues at coordinate 11,892 of JAVQJS010075268.1, forward strand.
TAATACCATCAATTTACATTCCAACACATAAAACCTGGAGCATCATTGGGCTTTTAAACGGGACATGCCACCTGCTAGATTTTTAGAAACTATAACTTGACTTGATGAGTAAACTTTACGGTTTCAGGAGCAAATTGCCAAAAGCAAAGCAACACTCATGAATAATAAATCTTGAATTAAAACATATTTGTTTAAAATGTGTTCAAAGGTATAAACACCAAACACAAATTGCTTTATTGGAATTATCCATGTTGTTGTTGTGTAATTTGTATAATTTGATTGTATGAGACTGTCGGCCTGCCATGGATTGTAGGCCTACATATTATGGGTAACCAAGTGTGTAAATACACCAAAAAATACATACAGTATCAGTTGGTTTGGATAGAAACTGTACCTGTTTTGAGAACAGGCTTTTCATACACTTCTTACTACCAAGATAACTATGAATTCCAATCCTATACATTTCCCTCAAAGTAGGAAGAATAACAAAATTCTACTAAAAGTCTGAGAAGTGCATATTGTGGTCAACTTAATAAAACATTGTTTTTAAAATTTGTATTGGCCTGTAGTACGTTCTTTTACTGTTACCTATTTATTGTGAAATCATAGCTTGTGAAGGATCTGTCAGATCCCCAATGTTGTACGACATGACGATAGGCAGTAAGTATGAATGCTATTATTTACATTAAAACGCTGTGCCCTAGCGTACCCATTATCACAAGATGTGAATACGAACATCTGGCTTTAGCCATTTTTCTCAGCTCTCCTCAGGTGTCATGTACAGACGTACATCAATAAACACATGGTGTTCCTCAAAAGCCTTATTAAAAATAATAAAGCTACTTGGCCTGTACGCACACATTATGGTGTCTGTACTTCAAACGCCAGGTTGTGTATAGAATTGAAAAGGAAACAATACAAACACACAATGCTATTCTGTAATTGGAGGTCAACGTTCATCAATTACAAATTTATTTTCCAAAAAACAATGATGTCTTATTTACTGCTTTTGAATATAAATGGTTACAGTAACAAACATACATGGCAACCGACAAAGGGAAAATTATAAAACTGAATTTGCAACAGTCCTTCTTAGAGAACAATGTGAGAATTCCTTTAGTGTGCTTCGGTAAATCGCACAACCAATTTCAAGGATAAACAGGTAGGTGGAAAGACAAAAAGAAAAACATCTATGTTAGGATGTCATGTGCCTGTTGCTCCACCAAGACTGCCATGTTCCTTACGTCGCCACACCACAAGTCCAACCTTTCCTTCATGCCCTTGATCTGAAAAAGCAACAGTAGTTTAGATTTTAAATAGCTTACAAAGCCTTCAAAATAATAAGACCTATACAAAGCATGGTCTGTAATATGGAACTTTTCTACGTTGTTTTAAGTTAAATCCGGTTATGCAATTAGTTTGTGGAGGAATTACAAAAAGGAAATCATTTTTTGCACTTTCATAAAGTTGAATACATTTACGGCTGAAGAAAGCAACACAAGTAAAAAAAACAACATATTGATGATTTTGAAATGCGTATTACTTCATAGTTATTCAGAAAGATCTATTGCATTTTCACCTCTTAGAAATAGGGTTCCATTTTTAAATACTGGTTAAAAATTACATACTTGAATTAAGACACAGATTACGAGAACCTTGTAGTGTCATTATTTTAAAGATAGTACTTTAAAATTTCTTAAGGAGCGCTGATTTGTTGTGCCTGGAGAAAGCACACAGTTCTACTCTTAGTAAGTTTTTTTCAATTCATTTATCTATAGAATTTTTTAAGATGAACAAAAAATGAGCAAAAATAAGGGTGAGCAGGAGGGCATAGGAGTGGGCATGCAAGATGATTAACAGGCAAGGATCCCTTACTCTCCAAATTTGTTGGGGATAGGGCAGATATCCCTAGTTTTTAAAAAAGCTGAATCGGGGACCCAGGGTGCTTATATAAAGCGCATCTTCTCTCTGAGCATTTGGTTTAACTATATTTTCTAGAAGGTGTGTAATAGAACGATTTAAAAAATTTATTTTTTAAATTTAAACTTACATACTATATCTTGAGATATTTTAGTAGTATAAACTATGTTTGCAAAGTATTTACCCCAGTGATGTCACTTTACACTAATACTACTATTTTTGTGCCTGGTTCTTACCTGCTGCAGGTCCAATACTCTGGGTTGCACCCAGGTCATTTGCACCTTCTGGTCCACTTCGTCAATGTTGCCTCTGATAAGGCCAACCGATAGAGCCTTCATCACCAACAACTCCACCTTCAGAACAAATAGTACAATAGTAAAATATTTAGTACAGTGTATAGAACATTAGCAGTTTATTTATTAGTAGAAAAAATATTAACGCAAGCATTTTAGCTAATTAATTTAATACCAAATGTCCTGCCTTGCCCAAAACAAATTGTTCTCAATTTGATTAAGTATGTGTCAAGTGTTGAGTCTAATTAACACCCACCCACCCCCACACCCACATACTCACGCCCACACAAAACGCATTCATACCCCTTAACTTTTTTCAATGTAATTTTAAAATGGGGAAAAAAACATCAACGTTCTACATACAATATCGCACAATGACAAAATAAATTTTTGTTGTAGTTGTTGCAAATATATTCAAATTTTGAAATTTCCATGTATTCCAAGAAATTATCAGTAATTCAGGGAGGTGACAAAAACTAGTGTTCTTCTGTGGAGATGGGAAAACCTTCCAGGAGTGCAACTGTCTCTGCAGCATTCCACCAATCAGGTCTGCATGGTAGTGGCCAGATAGAAGCCACTCCTCAGTAACACACGAGAGCCAGCATGAAGTTTGCCAAACGACACCTAAAGGACTCTCAGACCGTCTCAGACAACCCTAAGCCCACCCTAAGCCAAGATAACAAAGCAGTGGGTTCAGAACACGTGTGAATGTCCTTGAGTGGCCCAATCAGAGCATAGACTTGAACCCAATTGAAGATGTTTGGAGAGGTCTAAAAAAACTGTGCACCAATGCTCCCTATTCAACCTAGAGATGATCTGCAAAGAAGAACGGGAGAAATTTTGCCCCCAAATAGGTGTGCCAAGCTTGTAGCATCAAACTCAAGAGGACTTGAGACAGTAGTTGCTGTCAAGGGTGCGTCAACAAAGTATTGAGTAAAGTATACTGATCTGTTTGTTTTTTTTGTTTTTTTCACGTTGTCATTAGTGAAAGGCTGTAACGTAATAAAATGTGGAAAAGATGAAGGGGTATGAATACTTTCTGGATGCACTGCATATAACACACACACGCACGCACACACAGGATTATATGAGAAATCTAATATTTAAATGTGTTTTTACAAAACATCATGAGCAATGTCAGCTTTTGAAACTGATCTGTAATATTTAGTTCTAGACTAACCTCATTGACGGGGATTTTTGCACTTTGGCTGATCTCATGAAAGGTCAACTGCCTATTGTTGGCTGGACGGGTGAAAGTCATCTGCATTATGGAAGAAACAATTAGACTTTTAAAAGAGTCTCTCTAACAAAGCTCGAACTGTGGGTATTTTATAGGTCTTAAGGGGATAATTCAACTTTTGGGAAATATGATATGTCAATTACCAGAAGTCAGACAATCTTATCAATTTCAATGCTATGGGTGTACATCAAATTAGTTATTTAGGTAAGTAGGTAGGTAAATGTCCACTTGCTATGGAATGCAAGACAGAAGTAACTTCTAGCATGGTTCCGTCAAAGGGGACAAAATATACCTAATATACCTTTGAAAAACTCCAAACTGTTATTTACATATTTTTGTATCGTCCGTAATTCATGTGTGTATATGAAACAAATTATTGGAGGTACAATCAAAACATTAATATTAATGGTACTGATATTCTCTTCTGACTAGGGTCAACAGTTGAACTATCCTTTAAACACAGAACAGTAACTGAGATCAATTCAGTTTGCCCACCTCCATCACACAAAGAAGCTGGATTTTTTGCATTAGTTTAGCCTCGTTGGCTGCAAGGTCAGGCTAGAAAAAGAGGCAAACACATTTTAGGTAATGAAATGCAAATTCATTTTGTTCACTTATGTAATTATTTGAGAATATTTGAGAAGGCTTTTAGGTTAAATCTAGTCTCCGCATGCACTATGGTCGTTGGATGTGACTTGTCTTTACCTGCTGACTCCAGGCAGACTTGAAGCCCTGGAACTTCTCCACGTTTCCACCATTAAAGGCATACAGTGTATCAACAAGCCATTGGTTTTCTGAACTTCTCAGTGACTCCAACACAGGATGCATTAGCTGCAAATATAATTAATATGTTGTATGGTGTGCCGTAGACCATAAAAATATCATTTACATTGTGAGGGAGTTTAAAATTTAAGTAAATTTAGTGCTCCATAATGGTGATATTTCCAACTTATAGTAAGTAAATAATTGTTATAATACACTAAACATAAACAACACTGTAAAAAAAATTAGTGTTTGGGAGATTTTGGACACTACTTTGCGCACTTTAAAGAGCAATGAGGGAGTGCATTCCTACCAATTCACCAAAGTTGTAAACTCCTTCTCCTAGAAGTCCAGCCAGACCAAGTGTGAAAGCCCTCTCCTGTTTCTCGGTATCTGAATCATTACATTAAAATCCCATTGCACAGGGGAGAGGGACAAATTCTTAAGACATTGAACCAACTGTTAAGACTTGTACAATTGGCACACAAAATAGGTGCTTGGTGTGGTGAAATGCATGCCATTTAAATGGTGTAAATAATAAATACCAAACCTTCAATATTGACCGATAGATTGAATTTATGTATTATTTGATGCCAGCCATTGTAAATTGATCATATTTGGATTGAGGCCAAAGCTGGGACCATCTTCCTTTACACCATTTTTTTTTATTAAAAAATGTATTGTATTACCTGGCAAGTCTTTAATGTCTACACAGCCTAGGTATCGAAGTGCATCCTTATAATAAAAGGCGTGGTTCCCAACAATGCGGTAGTATTTGCTGGACAAGTCATAGAAGCGGCCATGGACTGATGTCACGCCAGGTAAGTTATTCAACATCACTTCAACCTCTTCAATTATTTTCTGTAAGAAGGGATCCAACATTGATTTAATATAGTTCTCCATGACTCTAATCACACAGTACTACATATTTCTAAATAATGGCACCTTTGTGGCTGGAAGGTCATTGATCTCCAGTTTAAGCTTGCCAATCGATGTTTTGACTAGAATAACTGCTTCTTCACTGCTTTTTACCTGTTGTAGATTAAGAAGACGTTAAGATAAGATTACAGTAACAAAGTAAAAAAAAAAGTCAAATGCTAGCAGTAAAAGCTTACTTTTTCCTTAGACTTCTCAAGAAACGTGATAGCATCTTTGGGATCTGAAAAAAAAAAAAAAACTTCAAGAATATTGCTTGAATATTCTCTTAGGTTCACTAAAGTGGCAGCCTAGCATTGATAGTACTAAAATGTGTAAAAATTATTGTCCATCTTGATTTATAAAGTCACTGGTGCATGAAAATGTACATATTCACCTTAAACTAGTGACTTCAAATTAATTAGGATATTCAAAAACAATAAGCAGACAGTGCACCTACAATGGCACAACCATGAGGGCCTCTCTGCCTCATTTCCTATGTCTGTCCTGTTAATTGCATCCTAAATTGTATATTGTGCTGTTTTTATTGTAATTTATTGTATGGCGACCTTGAGTGTTTAGAAAGGCGGCTCCAATTTAAATATATTACTATTATTATTATTAGATGAAAAAGAAATATGCCTTACCTGTCATTTGTCTGGCAACATAAAGTATGATTTCCACCAAGGATAATGGATTTATTCTGTTTTAAAATAAAAAATAAAAATGAGACAAGAGACAATATACAAGACTCACATAATACCATTGGAATAGTTGATTAAGCTTCTTTCAATTGTGCATGATCTGTCATCACGATTTTTACAGTCTGTCAATGAGCGTATTAATAAAATGAAACATGGAAGAAGACTAAAAGTTATTTTTTGGCAAATAAGACACTGACAAATAGATGTTCGTAATTGTAAAATTTTTAAAAGTCAGTCAATTACAATAAGCCAGTCTAGATTATTTTAAAAATATTTATTTGATTATGGTAACTTGATAGAAATACAGCATATTTTAGTTTTTTAGGCAAGTCGGTAAATGTAGCCAAGCATAGCGCAATGGCGTAGCCAGTAGTAATGGCTAGCATAACTCCGTCAAGTGAGGGCAACACTATGCCTGCCTGCCCCCCACACCTATTTTAAAGCAACAATCAATCAGAGTAAGAAATGGCAGTTCTGATAAGTCCTCATGAAGAGTCAATATCTAATGCAAATGTTGTAAACCACTGGGTTTGATCTTCCTCAAAGCTGTCACAAATTGCTTTATGGCACAAGGAAGTGCGTCACTAAATCAGGAAGAGATGCACATACTTAAAGTAGAGTTGTTGATTGTGCTAGCAATATGCAGCGACCATGAGCATCCTGCGTGTCTTCTTTGATAAAGTGAGGGACTAATTACACCAAGGCAACAGTAGAGGTCACCAACATCATCTCAAATAGATAAAACTGCCTCGTAACTTGAAAACGACTTGCTTTTACGTTTGAGTTTCTGTCACTTTTGATGGAGCTTACGTTCACGTTGTGCTATGATGGGCTCTATTTACCTACCTGAATAACAAATTTGGAGATGTCCAATCATAACATCCATATCTATAATTTCGTCTGACTAAAGATGAGCACATTTTATTTCTCCATTTTCTGAATGCTCTAAGTTGCATAATTCTGGAGAAAAAAATAGATCTGAGTATACAGTCAACCTGGACTGGTACCTAGGTGTTTTTTGTTCCAACTTACCTATGCTCAAAGTCACTGAGGAAATTGTCATAGAGCTAGTGGAAAAAAACAAAGAAAAAGTCATTATGAAAAACATTTCAACAAATAGCTTGATATTCAGTTACCCAGTTGCCTAAGGCATGTTTCACTCCTTCACAGAAAATAACCATTGAAACACATCGATGGGCAAGGATCTAGAAAACACTTCTTAATAAGTCGAGAGAGAAAGTTTCTAAACTTCTAAAAAAAGAGAAATTACCAGTCAGTTTAGTCAAATGAAAGTTCTATTCTATGCATGGAAAGTCCAATTTAACTTTGAGTTGTCTCCGATCAAGCTCCTTTTTTATTGCACTCACAGGTTGCAAGGCAGTGGTCTTTACGACAATCTTCAGCAGTATGACCTGCGCTATGCTGAAGCCATATTTGAGATAAACTTCTTTCCATCATAACCCAAAACCCTTTTTGCTCTTGCTAAAGACCTGTACAGAGATAGTTTCTATACAGAGAAATTGCCAGTTTTTTTAATTATTTACCTTAAAAAAGTTTTTTTATACATAATTTAAAACATATAGTGATTGTAATAATTAATTAAACATCTATTATATTACATGTTAAAATAATATTGCCATATTTGATGGCTCTTTTAATTTGCAAGTTCCATCTCACATGTACTCGTGTATTCTGCACAGGAAACACTTCTGGTGAGGTCAGCTAATTTACCAGAAATTCATTACATTTCTTAATTATTATAAAATGTCCAAAAAAGTAAAAATTATTTAGTTTTTGTCAAATGTACATACAATTAAAAGACATGGTTTTTCATGAATACAATACAATAATTAAATATACATATAAAGCAAATAATATGGCACAGCATTGTCTATTTGAGCAACCAAAACATGATTAATGGTTGCCCAGTTTGGCCACTTCAAAACCTTTGCATTGAACCCTCACAGCACAACACCAAATTAGAAATTATGTGTATACCTGGATAAGGCCATCCCCGGTCTTGAAACAGGGATCCTTCACGAAGTCAGTCAGCTTTAATGTCAACTGATGCCACAATCTGCATGAAAAATAAATTAATATATAAGATAAATATTGATTGATACTTTCACCTAACTGATAGTGTGCTGTCAGACCAGTCACTGCACTGAAATTTGAAAAAGTTGCTTGCTTTGAGCGTAGTTATTGACGCCAAGTATGTATATAACCTTGGTTTGGTTATGCCCTAACTTTTTAGGTAGCATGGATGCATGGATATCCACAGAATGCACAGAATTTCAAAGATATGCCCTCCTGTTTGAAACAACGGTCAAATGTTTTGAATGGCTTTCATTTAGAATAATTTAAATATTTGTTTAACCCAA
>JAVQJS010075272.1:0-45534 GCA_036024795.1 Galaxias rostratus
AGAGAGAGAGAGAGAGAGAGAGAGAGAGAGATTAAGAGGAAATGGAAGATGAAGGGATGCCGTGCTGGAGAGGAGGAAAATGGCAGAGAGACCTGATGTAAGGAGAGAACGGATGACTGCTGTCATAGCAACTGGCATGACTTACTAACTAGGATAAAAAATGTACCAAAGATTGTGTTCCACCGTCAGTTCTTCATGCAAAACACTTTCACCCAAATGAACAAATAAGAAGAGGTAATCAATCGAATCAAACCAAGTCAATCAGTTCTGAAGCATAGGTGGCTGATTGTGTGTTTGCGTGTGTGCTTCAGATGGAGGAGCCCAGTGCAGTGCTGCTGCTGGAATGTTCCGCTGACACCATGTCCCGCCGGCTGCATTGTCGCAGACGTCCCTCCTCATTGGGCTTCCATCCCAACAGGGAGCGGGACAGGGACAGAGACTGCACCCTGGGTCGCATACAGGAAGACTTCTGCTCCCACAGCGAACCTGTGGTGTCTCACTATGAATGCCGAGGGATCCTACATAAGGTGAGGGACCTACTGAGCCTTTGCTTGTTTTGTGCTTGGGTATGTGTGTGTGAGTGCCGTTACATAAGTATGTATCCGGTGAGTGTGCTGTATGCTTTCATTATCATGTCCAACCCGCTATGAGCATTCGGACTTGTGTGCTCAACCATTATTTTCTTCTGCATGTTCAGATTGATGGGGAGAAAACACCGGATGAGGTGTTTGCTCACATCTGCCAGGCCATGGATTCCTGTTAGGAGGTTTATGGACCTGGTGTGCCACTGATCCGACGATCGTCCAATGACAGACTTACAAGTTAATATAATTTCACTCTATATTGCCCAAGACGTTCCTGTCAAAGACTCACCCAGACTGCGTATTTACAGTGCAATCACACAGACTAATGGAACTCACTTTCAAACGCATGTCCCGTTCGATGTCTGATAACACCCTTCCCCAACAGTCAATATCACTGGAAATATGCTCGTGACTCTGAAGATTACACCTGTATTGTCTCTTTCATATTGGTTTCAGTTCCACATAGTACATTCTGCCAGCTTTCATACCTACAAAGGCAAACATTTGTACTGAGAATCAGTAGTGCCTGCTGCGTGTGAGAGCATGTCTTGATGGTTGTACACTGCAACACTCAAAACGAAGTGCTTCGCATCTTTATGGGGTGGGTGGAGGGTTCAGAGCACCAATGTTAGATACTGAGTGTATGTATGTGTGTTATGCTCTCACGCACATTACGCTTTTTTTTGTTGCTGTAGTAAGCATACAAGGATTTCAATCAAGCTTACTGCCTCTTGTGTATTCTCATAAACAAAAACGTAAGGTTACTGAATTTGTATATATGACTGTTTGCAAGCTTCTCGTATGGGACAACGTCACATCTAAGTGCTTGTGTAGTTGAATATGTAACACTCAATAAAGCCAGATAATTTGCTAAAGCAAGTTTCTTTGGATTTCTTTGATTTAATATCCATCCACCAAGTTATAAATAAAAGATGAGGCAGCGCCCTCTTGTGGTGTGACATACTTTTGCAAGATCAAAAGCTAATTAGATCCCACATGGCCCACAGCTTGAATAAGACAATGGTCAACCTCTAGGCTATTTGTTACAGAAAGTAGACACATGTAATATCTCACAGGTCTCCATAGGGATTTCTTTAACCACATAACACAACTCCATATGAACAAATGTGTGGCGTGTGTGTGAACTATGTAACACCACCTAGTTTTATTATCATTCTCAACACGTATCAACTCAGCTCTAAAGAGAGAACATGCAACAGTTGAAGAAGAATGCAGTAGTCACATCGTGTAGAAAGACTATTTTCACATACTTTTATTTCCACAGTTCTCCTCTAGCATTGTTTTTTTTACATTATTATTTTTCTTACATAAGAACAGACTGTTATACACACATATTGAAGCAGGGCGTTGGGGTGAAGGAGGGAGACAAAACAAAAACACCCATACAAAATGATGTCTACTCAAGCACAAAAGAATCTATGTGTATAAAATAATGTGGTTTTGTTCCACTGTCGGGGGCAGCAACCACCCCCTTTGATTCTCTTTTTTTTTAAATAGATTAATAAAAATACAATCTTTGTATGGACCTTAAGCAGACTGCAAAATTAAAGAGGAACTAAAGGCGTGATAAGAGGGCATTAAGAGTTAATGGGCGCCGCGGAGGAAAAAGGTTGCGGCCAGGTACGGCACAGGAATTCTCCAGGCCCAGAAATGGCACACATCAAGTACCACTGGCTACTTTTCACCATATATTTCAATACTCCACATGATCAACAACAGCACACACCAAAAAATAGAAAACAAAAAAAGAATTTTTCCACCTCCTTTCTCCATTTTCAAACAACAATTATAGGTCTCACAAGTCTTCCTTCAGCTTGTGCTCTCTAGGCCGTAGTGCTTATTTGTTGGAAACTGAACAGGCTGGGTGAAGAAAAAGGGGTCGGGTGTAGATTGGAACATTTAAAAAGAATACAGACGTGGCTGAGTGTGTGTGTAGAGAGGTGTGACGTGAACGAGGGGGGGCAGAGTGCAGCGTTCCGTGTGAGAGTGGCAGCCACCGTTGGAGACGAGATCAAATGGGGGTCTTTAGAACATCTTATTGGTGTCTGCAAGCTCCTGCAATTGGTTTAAAAAAAAACTGACACGTACAGTATTGAAGACACTTGTCTTGGGCATCAAGTCCCTCCCCAAAAGCCCCCCACCCCCCCCATTTTATTGAACAACAAGCCCGCTCTCGCTGAGGAAGCTTGATTCATAAATTACTCAAACTACAGATAACTACACTACAACATTGTTCACTCTCGCAAGACATGGAACCATACACACACACTCACACACACTACACCGGGGAGACTTTGATCACACATTACTTCCACCAGACTGTCACTCCTCCAGTTTCAAAGCAGCACAGGGAGGGGGGGGGGCATAGGGGAGGAGACCTTTCAGACCACAGTCTTTGGCCTCAGGAATGTTGGTGTGCCTTCTGCTTGGGTTTTCAAATAGCGTTTGTTGTGATTGATCCACTGTCCATAAACGCTCCCTTGGCTATGGAGGAGGAGGAGGAGGAGGAGGAGGAGAGGGGTCCTCCAGTGGGGGAGGCCAACATGGCAGCCCTTTATCATATCAGGTTGGCCAGCATAGCACCTGTGCAGTTCACTACTCCTAGGCCCCCGGCCGCCTGCCTGTCTGCAGGGACGTGGACGCCATGTTGTCTTGGACTTGGAGGATGGAGCCATGCACAGAGTGACCTGTGGGACGCGGTTAGAGTTAAAGAGAGAGAGCGAGGGAGAGAGAGCCCAGGGCTAGGGGTGCCACAGGGGTCCCTGTCATCTGTTGGCGGGGAAGTAGTTGGGGTCCAGGTAGTTGTAGCCAGTGTTCTGGGCCAGGCAGTAGTCCCTGTCCAGGAAGGTGTCGGCCTGGCATACCGGCTCCAGGCGATGGCTGGGCTTGTGGGTCTCTGTCTTGAACAAGCTACGGGAGACAAAACGTCATGTCACTACAAAGGTTAAAGAGGATCACAAGCATGCTTTTGTAGCTTAAAAATGGCCATGCATTCGATGCCAGAAAAGCTATTGTTGTTACATGGCAGCTCAGCTCTTAATATATCAGTATCTCTCCCTCTTTTATGGCGGGAGACAGAGGGTCTCACCAGTCGGAACAGTTGGAGCAGAAGTCGACAGCGTTGTCCGGGGGACAGTCCTGACAGTGCCACCTCACCCCTTGGATGGGCTCCATGCCACACACGTCGCACTGCACAGAGAAAGAGAACACACACACACACACACACACACACACACACACACACACACACGGGGGTAGGGGACAGGAATGAATACGGAGGAGGATGCGTTTAATGCTAGATGCAGGCGTCGAGAGGAGAATGAATCAAACTTTGATCACTCCATAAACCTTGGGTTGAGGCAGGTAGTTGAGATGTTCATTATCGTCTAGCGTGCGGCTTTACCTTGTAGCCCACGTGTTGAGCCACAGAGCTCTCCTCCTGGAACTCCTGCAGCTTCTGCTTCTTGAGACGCTTCAGCTCCAGCAGCTCCTTATACTCCGGTAAGTGTCTGAACTCCACGGGAACACCCTCCTCATCCTGGAGAATCAAAAATAACACCCACCCACACACACCACCTTCAGGAGCTGGGTGACACATTTATATACACAACTATTCCCCAGATGTGATGTATCTGAAAGGCTACCTGCTGCTAGCGTGCTACAATTATCTCTTTTAAATTTGAAGAATAAATAACATTTTAACCCAAACACAACTGCAATTTTTATTTAATCTTTCTAATGCTGCAGAGTAAGGCTCCATACACGTCATGGACGCAGCCCCACATCAATTCAAATTCAGAGCCAGCGACAGGGGGAAACAGGAAAGCTTAAAAGAGCAGACCACCCTCTGGGGCTTCCTCGGTCCTCAGAGACCTGCTGTCCATCCACGGCGCAGACGCTCCCCAGCCAGCGGCTTAGCCACACACCCCCAGAAAAAGAGGAGGCTGCAAGGAAGCCCAGTGGCCCGGCTAGCGCTGGGTAGCCCCCCCGCTGAGAGGCATCTTAGTGGCCCTGCCTGTGTGTGTTGAGCTGTGCCACCACTTAGCAGCAGAAGCTCCAGCGCGCCTGGACAGCAGTCTGTGTTCTCTGCACGACGCACCTTAAAGGTTAGAGCCATCAGAGGGAGGGGGGGGGGGGGGAAATGTCACCGCTCAGATGACGGCCCGCCCCGGTTCAGAGAAGAGTAAAGGTTAGGCTGGAATCAAGGCTGACCTGGTCCCTGTTATGGTCAGGACGGACACACACACACACACACCCCCCTATCAACACAAGACCACCTTGCCTTATTGATCACTAGTCAACAAGCTGGGTAACAGGGCCGACGGGGGCGGGAGGAGGGCGAGATTAAGGACGTTGAGCCGCATACACAGGCGACACGCGGCGTGGGGCCGCCGGTGACTCACCGAGTCGTCGGCCGAGGGGTCCTGCAGGCTGTTGAAGAAGGCCGAGCGCTCGTCCTCGTCGTCCATGTAGACCGGCGGCTCGTAGGAGGTGAGGAAGGTGGAGGGTCGGTACAGGTGCTTGTTCAGGTGATGCTGCCGCTTGCTGGACGCCTGGGGAAAGGCCAACCACCACCAACTGTCAAGGGGGTGTGCGGGTGTGTGTCCCATCACTGTTCACATTTGTTTTTGCGTTGATTTCACTTCAGGAGAAAGGGATACCTTTTTGTTGTACATGTACATATTGGGTGTCCTTCCAGGCACAGGGATTCCCGCTTTAGTCAGTTTGATGAAGTATTTCTGAACCCTACTGGCAACCTGAAGATATCAACCAAAGATTTTTTAGATTTTTTTTTAATATCGCTGTAAGATGTTAAAAAAAAACTCACAATTGAACAGTGACTTGGTAATATGACCGATAGGAGACCTGTTTGTTTTTTGTCCAGTCATGTTGGTCAGGGACAAAAACAAGGAGAGGTGATCACCTGCTTGGCGGTCCGATTCCCCAGCGCGTCCGCAATCTTCTGCCAGCGCTTTGTCTCCACCTCCTCAGGAGGAAACTTCAGGAGGAGCTGCTCCAGCTTTTTCTGTTCAAAACAAACACGAGCACTGGGACTTCAGATATAGAAGCAGTGGGATGTCGGTGAGGATTCAGAGGGCCACGTGGCTCAGCCTCATACCTGTTCCTCTATGGTCCACAACTGGTTGAAGGTATCTGGTTTGCTCTGGTGACACAATCTCCCTCTAATGATCTGTCAAGAAGAGAGAGCATGAGAGAGAGGGTCGAGGAAAGGCTAGGACAGGATTTGCCAACAATATTCAGTCACGATGTGTACACACTGGCTGACTTATAGATTTAGAGACGGCAACCAATCAACACAAACAATTAAACGTCACTCAGCGAGACAATGCTTTCTTTTAGAAGATGACATGGTCAAAGATTAACGGGCAAAACAAAGGGGTTTTTGAATGGCATACGCAATCTTTTCAATATTCAGGGGAGCAAGCCTAGAAAAATGCAAATGTGCCTACAATGGAAACTCCATGATAAAAGAAATAATTTAGGGGATGTTTGCACAGTCTTTGACGCTGTCCAATCTCCAGGATCAATTAAACCGACAGCCATACAATGACAAAGGGCATATCCACGCAAACACAAGCGCTCACACAGGAAGGATTTCCAATTGAAGTAGACGAGTGTTTCCATAGATACCATCCTAATGCTTACATGCTATGCATGCCTGAGTCTGCCAATAGAAATGATAGGCGGAGTTGAAGGGAGGCAGTGCAAGGCATAGAAGTGGAAAGGCCTGAGTGTACCTGTGCCTCCATGCCGTTTTCAAAAGCGTCACTGGAGGGCAGAGAGGAGTACATGGTGGACGATTCACCCTCCTTCTTGGTTTCCAGAGGACTTTTGGGTCGAACGGGCAATCCCACTGCACAAAAAAAACAAAAAACGATTGATTGCCATTTATGATAGGTTGTGTGGACACAATCAATCAAATAAAAAAAACAAATATGAAAGCTCTGTTAAAATTTGGTGAAAAGGGGGCCGTTCCAAAATACATAAGGAGTCAAAGCACGCCATCAGATGAAAGCTTACCATTGTCAAATATTAGCTTCAACCGCCTTGTCTTGCGTTTCTTGTCACAAAACTCCCTTTCAAAGTCCCCTAGGCCTGAGGTGTATTGGTCCCATGCAACGTCAGGAAGCTGGACCACTCGTTGGGGGCAGGGCAAGCCCATCTCCTCCTGGGGGGGATTTTTACAGATTCACACCTCGTCATGAAGTGACCGTATAACCTCAGCGGGCCTAGCTGACCAGGGCAGACCAAAGGGCACATAACAATAAATCCCTTGCATGGCTGGGAAACTTTGGACTGCTACACTGGCCCGTAGCGCTGCAGGGAGGTACCTCGTAAGCTACTATCAAAGAGAGACCCCCCACCACATAGCTTGAAAGCCCGTAGCTTCCTAGTACCTGCTTCTGCAGCTGCTCAACAAAGATAATGGGGTCGGAGAGCGCCTCCCTCTGGTGGCGCGCCAGCTTCTCCAGGTCCAGGATGGCCTGCGTGCGCTGGGCCTCCAGCACGCCGATGGTCTGCAGCAGCCTCTGGTAACTGATGGGGAGGGGGAGGACGGACCAGACAGGGGGCAGAGGGGACGGCATGATTTATTCAGGTTCACCCTGGCCATCATGCATCACGCACATCAAAGTTTTAGACCCCGGACCATGCATAATTGAATGAATGTGTTGAGAAACTAAATGGGTGAAGGAGACAGCTCTGTGCAAACTGTGACATTTGAGCAGATCGGAAAAATATGATTTGGCCCCTCACAGTTAATCTTAAAGACAATATCACAAAATAATAGCCTTATCTGCATCATGTTCTAGATCTAAAATACACTTCCCCACAAACATTCGTGCCTTGTGAGTTCTGGGAGATGTCGCCGTGGCGGAAGTTGTGACCTTTTCACAGAAGCCCTCCGGGCAAACGCGGAGCCTGCCAAAATGAACTCGCAATGCAGTTGTCTGATTTTGTGATTAGGTCAAGAAGAGCCTTTACATGCAACCATATGACGGACCAATCAGCAGCCAGGCTTTAGCATCCTATGGGGAGGACTACCTCACACAGTGAAGCTGAATGGATCAAACTCCTCTAAACAGGACATGAATGGAAATCAATGCTTCAAAGTCTGTGCCTGTACTTCTAGAATCCTACTTGACGAGGCATGAGGACGCTCAAAAGACTTGGATTGGGTTAACCTTTCCCACCCCCCGCTCATGAATACAATACCATATGGCCATCAGTCCGTTTCCCAGGCAAATAGATGATATGCCCTTTCAACTGGGTTACAATGTAAACGAGAAAGGCTGCTTATTAAGCTGGCAGCCCTCCAGGAACTCGGAAACTACTGGGCCCAAGGTACCACCGAGCAACAGTTATTGACAAATTACACAGCATGATTATGTGCGCCAGTGTCATAATGGTAATGCATTTTGTATCCACAGCTTTCCGGTAGGCTTTTACTAGGAACGTTGATTACAACTTCGACTGAATGAACTCCATGATTTGTGCATGCCTTAAGATATCAAATGAGCCATGCAATCAATCTATAAAAACAGATTGCTTAGTCATCACACCTGCCCCTCTATTCACCATTCATCACTCTCAACTGGGCATACTTGCATCTCACCCAGAAAAAAAGATAACTTGAATAACAATGTTATTTAATACGGGAAAGCCTTTTTCAATCAATCAAATCCCACTAAACCGAGCGCATTTCATCAGGATCGTTTTGCTTCGACAAAGGGGGTTTGATTGAAAATGTGCCTAGGACCCAGAGGAACAAACCCCCCTCTCCTTCTCTCAAACTCACACACACCCCTCCTGTGGTGCTGCTGGATAGATTAACTGACTTGCTGGCTCTTGGTGAGCACGGTTTGATTGAGCTCAGCATGGGACAACCTGTCCCTCCAACACCAGCCAAGTACAGCATAGCCCACAAGAGTCCAATCATCAGAAATAATCATTTATCTCAACCTCTAGAATCCTATTGGCTTTATCCTTCAGGAAGCTCTAATGTTTGTCAAAACGAGAGGATAAAATACTACATTAAAACATCTCAATCAATTTGCGAGTGTCACTGCACGTTCAGCGGCACCCAATTTGCACAGACCTTCCAAGTGAATAAAGGTGGAAATGAGCTGCAGGAACCAATATAAAACCGCATTACCAAGTAGAGGATATTGTTAGAACATTACAATTACTTTCTTCTGGAGGTAAGCGTCAACACTGTGCAAAAACAATTAACACACAGGGTAGTGCAGCCATTCTTAGATTACCATAACATATTCAATAACATGTTAATCTGATGATTTTCTCTGAATTTGCTTTTACCCCCTCTTGCTGATTTACATCATATTTAAAACATCAAACTGAATACATTGCCATTATCAGATCACTAAGTGTGTGTTGAGTGTTGAGTGACCACATAGCAACAGAAGGACAGCAGCGCATAGGGCAGAGTCCCCAAGATGTGTTCCTACATACTCTTTGTTGTGTTTGAGAGCCAGGTGGTCCGACTCAAAGAAATACACGTCCGGTTCCTCCTCCTCGTCCTCCTCCTCGGCCGCCTGGCAGCCTGCTGGCTCCTTGCTGAGCTCGGCTCCCGCTGCCTCTGAATGCCCACTGTTCCCTCCAGACTCTCCGCCGCCACTGGGAGTGTCGCCTGGCTCCACAGAGACCTGGTCCTCAGCCGAGGGGCCGGCCATGTCCAAGGGGGATGGCTCCTCCTCAAGCCTCTGGCTAGCCACCACCACCTCCTCCTCCATCCCCACCACCACCTCCTCCTCCTCGACCTCCTCCACCACCACCTGCTCCTCCCTCAGGGGCCCGTTGTCTCTGGGAGGAGAGCAGGGCTTGGGCGAGGGGGCCTTGCCACCACAGACAGCCCTCCTGGGGGAAGTTCTCAGGGTGTATCGGTGTTCATTGAGCTCTGTGAAGGAGGGGGGTGTGCCAGGCACTGGAGGTGTGCATTCTGGCTCTGTGGGTGATGGGAGGAGCGCTAAGGGGGGTGTAGTAACTCCTGAGTTGTTGTTGATTGGACTATTGTCTATGCTGTTGTAGGGGGTGGGAGAAGAGGGTGCAGCAGCTTCCTGCACTGGCGTGTGAGGCCGACCGTTGACGCTGCTCTCCTCTTCAATGACCTGATCCTCATGGACCAGACAAACAGAATCCCCCTCTACGTCCACCTCCACCTCTTCCGTTTCCACCTCCTGCTCCCTGGCCACCACCAGCTCCCCGGGGACCTCCAGCGGGGCCTCAGGCGTGGAGGGGGACTCCTCTAAGAAGCTGACCTCCGTCTGCCCTGGGACAGAGTTTCTACAAGGCACAATGGGCTCCGGGGAGGAGGGCTCCCCTGGCTGGCTACCATTGAGCAGTGCAGGGCTTTGGGTGGCAGAGGTGGGGTTAGGGCAAGGCTCTCCAGTGGGCGTACTAGGCTCTACCTCATCAGATTTGGTATCTCCACCGAGTCCATTAGAGGCCTTATGAGTGTTTTGGGGCTGCGAGGGCCCGTCGCACTCAATAATACCATTGTCCTCCGTTTCCCTGTCCTCTTTGCCGAGGACGGGCAAAGAAGAAACTGTGGTTAGAAAGTTTTGGCTGGGCAAAACCTCGCCGTTGTTGTCCTTGCTGGCTGAAACAGGGCTCTCTGGTTTGGAAGGTTCCGAAGGATGCTCTTCCACCGGTCCCTGGGATTCTCCGGAGCGTGCACACCGCTTGGCCCTTTTGAGTAGAGGAGCAGAGGCACCGCACGCCTCTTTCCCTCTCTCACAGTTTTCCGACTTATCGGGACCACTGTCTTTCTCCGAGCAGGACAGGCCCCGTTTCCTGGGGCTGGCCCATTGCTCCCCCTCGGCCACTGGAGATGCCTTGTAGTCGGTTACCTTCCCCTGCGACGAGCCCTGCTGCTGGGAGTCCTGCTTTTTCTTGGGTGAGCGGGCCCTGGGCAGAGGAGAAGGCGAGGTCTCCTCTGGCTGGGCGATGCTGCGGTTCCTGAGAGTTCGACCACAAAAGTTTTCGTCCAATCCATTGATCCCCACTGATGACCTTGTGACGCGCGAGGAACGGGACGCGGCCATGCTACGCCGGGTGCCTATTGTCTTCTCATCATGGTGTACTCTCTTCTGCAGCAGAATTTGGCCACCTGCAGGAAACACAAAGGCAGCATCAGAGGAATGGATATGGTTTCCACACACATAGCAAGTTCCACTTTGTTAAGTTAATAGATGAACATGTATTTATATATTGGTGTATAATAGTTTTATAAAATGACACAGCAGCTGAATGGGCATTGTATATACGCTGTACTTTACAAGAAGAACACAGCATGCTGGGAGATTACTATAAGACAATACAAAGCTGGTATTAGAATTTCTGGGGTTTTAAAATGCCCAAAACTCAAAGGTTATAAAAAGTCCAGGTACAGAGAAATATCTTTTCTTAATGTATTTGTTCGGGACAGGATGGGGGAGGGTAATTTTTACCTAAAATACCTGCTCCTTCAAGATAAAAAAGACAGTACATTTCTGGAAATGGTCACTTGTTATCGAATTAGCTTGGTTATCTCAGAAAAGCTAAATGGAGTTTTTACAAGTTTACTTATTGCATCGCATGACAACTATCTCCACTAAACAGGTGTCCTGTGTGACCCAGGAGGGAACACAGTAGAGTATAATATCACCATTTAACGATGTGGAATTCAGAATAAGAGACTTGGCTGATGGGATGATGGCTAAACAAAATAAAAACCCAGTCCAGTCATTTTTCAATTGTCATTTAAAAATGATCCTTCCTGAACAGGCTGTGCTCTGACGTACCATATAAATAAGAGGGCTTCTTGGCTACACCCCATAAATGTGACACAAGTAGACAGTAAACTCTCTGTGTAGCAGGGGTGAAATCCAGAGGAAGACATTTATTTCTAACACTCAAGTGTATGTGAGCAACAACAAAAAGCTAACGTTTAAAATAGGGACAAAGTATCCATTAATTGTTCTCCCTAACTTGGTCTGTGGAGCTTTAACAGTCACAACCAATCCTTGGAAAATAAACTTCTTCTTTCACAAGGACTTAGTGCCAGAAACATTTTGTGATTTTATAAGTAAAACACTTAGAGTCAACTAGAAGTCTTAAATCCATCTCTTATACACTCCTTAGTTAGAAAACTCCAGTTGAGAGCAAATGTGAATTGGCCATGCATAAAATAAGGGAGGGAAACAGGGGTTGGGCTACATTAGGCTGCTTTTCCTATTGTGGCTCTTCAGACTCAACATGACACTAATTATGCCACTCCGTTGATAACATTGGTACTACAGGCATTTGCTGCTTACGATTAAGATCAAAGCTGTCTTATCAGATGTACAAGAGATGTATCGATATGATTCCTATCGACGAGTTAAACCAATACTACCGTAATTCAGCAAACTTGGTATCTGTAAATTAAACCTCATAACTGTGAAGTGTCTAGCATGTATACATGTATAATACATTGCAACAAAATAACATACTTTAATCAATAAAGAAAATGTAATAGAGATAGGATTTAGCGTTTCACTGTTGTTTGACCGCAATTGGCTCATGCAGTGAGTAATTAAGTAAACGTTACGTACAGCAACCCGTAGTAGAAATGTAAATCCATAAACGTGTAGGCTAAAAAATAAAAAAATGAAGTTTTTCTCAAAGCAGGCAGTGATTGCTTTTTAAGTTGGAATGACGACATGAATGGCATTGATTAAGTTGCATTCTTCAGAGCAATTACAGTAACGCAATTTGCGTTGTTGACTTCTGTCTGCAAATAAAATGTAAATTAGAAAACACTCCCATAGGGCCCAGTAGTTTAAAAACAATCCGGGGGTTGTAATCGGCTATGGCACCGACGAGGGAAGAAAACAGTCCCAGTTCTTCGAGCGTAAGAAGCTACGAAAAGCTCAGTCAAACAAAAAGCAAAAGTTGAATGTTGGTGCACAGGGAGGCTGACAGATTATAGTTGCACGTGCAAAGCAACCATGTAGCTATCCAGCAGGTGCACCTCAAATCAAGACGATCCAGCTGGAAAATGTTAATAAATGCTAGTTTATTCTAACATTAAAAGAATGCTACCATGCTAGGTAAACGTCTCGACGTATACCTAGTAAACTGAAGCAATCCCTTTTCAGTCTAAATTGGCATGATCGATAGTCAATCCTATAACGTAAGCTACTGCCTATGTATATCATACTACCTACATAATTATGCAAAACTGCATGTTTATACAAGACTAGTGTTAGACCACTACGGACCAACAACCAAAAATAGCATGTCACTAGCTGGCATGTAGCGGCTAGTTTACTGGACTAGCATGCTAGCTTAGTTGGTACGGTCGTGCTGAATTCATACCCCGTCTGAATTGTCAACTTAACTTTGGCTGCTTAATTCATTAAAATACCTCGTCCTTAACCCCACTATTTGCTAAGTTACCAACGTGATCGTGAACACTGATTAACACAGCTAGTTTAAGGTGCAACTGGTAACTGCTCTTGAGCATGTGGTTAGCCTACGGTAGCTGGGCTAAGTAATGATTGTAACATTAGTCCCGCTGTATCTAAGATAGGATACTGCAAGACTTTCTTTGCTTAGCACTTATGCTAACAGTAGTGGTTAGCCGACAGCTAACCGCGACAAGCTAAAGCTAATTAAGCAAGGGAGCTAGCCGATTGTTCCGCGCAACTTTGCTAGAGAATTCGCATACAGAGCAATTGTTTTATGTCAACTCTGGACATATTTGTCAAGTAAAATAACTCTAGGTGCAATCTAGAGTGGTTTAAAACGCGAAAGAGCAACAACTGATTGTAAAAATGGTTTACCAAGTTGAAGAATTAAGCATACCTCACTTCCGTAAATTTGCTCCACACTCAGTAGCAGCCATGTTTTCAATCGAGTCAACTGCCACAGTCGTGTGTGTGTGTGGCAAACTCGGCCGCGCTCGTGGAAATGCAACACCATTAGCTAGCAACATTTTCCTCTGCCGTGGGTGCAATGTGTCAGTGTTCCTAGCAGTGGTCTTCCTCCCACTTTCCAGACCCTCGACACCAAAAAGACGTGCGATTTCCGAGTCAGAACTTGTTTATTTGGCGCACCAAACCCATAATAATTAATGCTTTGGCTTACAACTTGTCAAGTAGGTACCCAACACCCAGTAACAGGCCGAGCTAAGTCAGTGATTGACTGCAGGCTATCTGTGGTTGGTATGTGATTGAAAGTTTGTGCTCATCATCATCACACTGTGCAAAAGTTTTGTTCTATTTCAAGGTTTAATTGTCAGCCAGGCAAAATCCTAACAGACTTAGTGATAGCTTTTCAGGAGGCACTCTTTATGCAATATTCCCGATTTCCCATAAAAGCTTTTAAATCGCCCTCAATAAATAAGCAACACCATGCCTACACATTAGCCTATTGCATTTAATTAACATAGTTATGAAAATGTGGTTTACATATATCATTTTGTATTCTCTAAGACAAGAATGACAAATTTATTTGGGCGACATACTATTGTGAGCAGCTTTGCATTTACTGTACATGCAATTTAATGAGCTGCATTAGTGACCTAAGTAAGCATGCAAACTGCCTGCCACATATAAAAAAAATAATTGTAAATTACACCCCTCAGGGATAAATAATACCCAAGTGCTGAGACACCTGATCCACATACAACCAGTACTTGTACTGTACATTCAAATATTTATCAGACATTTGTGAGCATGCCACTTAACCAGTCTACAGTACAGTGCAAAACACAAAATTAGTTCCTGAGACTACTGGTACTATGTATCCATTGGGAAGCTAAGACTTCAGTTAGGAAAATGTCAATTGAATTGCCTTTTAACCATTCACTCATTTGGGCAATAACCTTATAGGAGAATCATCCATTTTAATCCTCACCAAGATGCATTGGGATTCTTAACGATTTGCAATACACAGCAATGACAAATTTGGTGAAAAAAAGACAGCATGGCAATCAGTAAAATAGTTAGCTGTGCACAAATTTAAATGCTTGATTCTGGAGACAAGAATTCTACAGTGCTAATATAAATTTAGGAGATATACAGATATTTACAACATGACAAACCTTTTCAGAATGTTATTTTTTCCCTGTGCCAGCTGTCAAGTAGGGGTAGAGATGAGCTCCTTTGCTCAAAATGCTTTCAAGTGCAAAATAAAAGGCGTTTTGATTTCTGAAACTCTTTTCTTCTCGGGACAACTTGTCTTTTGGGAAATGTAACTAAACTGAGCGCGTCTCCACCTCAATCTTCTCCTCTGACTGCGAGGTCTCTACTTCTTGGTGGCTGACGTTGGGCCGCAAGGTCACAACAGGACCTCCGCCGTGGATGGAATGGAGGAAGTTCCATGTCTCCTCAGAGATCTGCCCCGAGTCTGCACCTGAAGAGCAAGACAAATTGTCAACCCAATAGTCCCCTTTTCTCTTCATATAACTTACTTTCACATATCCAGCCAATACTTAATTAATAGCCTTCCAAAAGGCTTGTTTTCAGCAATCCTAAAACAAGTAATATCGATCTCTTCCTCGACATGAACTGTCAAAATAAAACCTCCCATTTCACCTGACAAATATACAACAGAAAAAAATTTATGTCCGAAAAAAGTTATTGTCAGGCCTTCTAAACGTTGACACCGACCACTCAAACAAAGTCTTTCAAAAAAAAGAATAAAATGCTACACAGTATTTAGAGGCAGGAATTAAAAGAATAGCTTGGACATTTTTTTTTAATATTAATAAAAGAAATTAAAGAAAACCTAGTGGATTCTCCCAAAAGCTAATATTGCCCATACCCTGAAATATGCAAATATATACATATAAATACAATTTGCAAACAGCAAAGACAGACATTTTACCTTGCTTTAGTGTTAAATGGCCATTCTTGTTCACTGCTATCTTGGAATTATCAATTGCTCCAGGTGGATCTTAGGAGAGGAAAAGAAAAGGTTAAAAGCATGGTCACCGGAGTGCTCAGAAACTAAGTCACAGCCTCTTAATTGATATTTTACATATGAATTAAACCAAATAATTTAGAGCCCAACACACTTCAAGAGATAACAGGCATATTATTTTTAATGCAGGGAGAGCTGAATTGTTTTGGCAATACAAAGCAGGAAAATTGAGAGAAAACGAGAAGATCAACAGAAGGTGTATTTGGACATTTGTTTTGTGATGATGCAGCAACATACTGTGACATACAGATTTGTCTTTACAGATACTTCAGGGGGAACTGCGGTACTGTGCATCAACTACAACCAACAGATTCAATCATCTGCTAAACCATTCCCTATCATCTACCAACCACCATGTCAAGGCACTAGAATGGGAAGTATTTTCCCTTTAACAGTCAATGAGATCACAATTAGGGGAGGAGTATCAATTATTTTACCCACTCACCATTATCTTTTCCTTTGACAAAGCCCTCCCACTCTCGGAACCACTGCATGCGGATGCAGTATATGACCACTGGAGACTCCTCCTCCTGAAATGCTTTGTTGAGCTGAAGGAGGTGGGATGGGGAGTGGACAGAGGAAGAGGAAATGGGGGAGGAGTGAGATGGGTACATTGTAATGAGGATAAAAAGGAATGAGAGAAAAGATTGAGAACCTAATGAATTCCTTACCAGTTCCTATGTCTATTATAAAGCCATCATGAAGCCCTGTGATACCTTACGCCCACTCCCCAAAAATCACCATATACAATAATATCCTTTTCTACTACTTCTCGCAAATTTACAAGACATTTGCACTTGTTGAATCATAATCGCCCCTTGTCACACCCAGCCTATTGTGAGAGGTGGCAGCTGATCCCAGCCATCTATTTCTATGTATTAATAATGAGTCTTTGAGCCACCCACTTATCTCCTGCTATGGGGAAGAGCCCAAGCAAGGTCAGGCAATCAGCTAGTTAAACAGACTGAGGGGAGACCACACAAGTACACACACTCACTATTTATACCCCTGCATTTATCTGCCCCTTCCTCTTTTCAACCACTCAGGGTATCAGTCCCAGGATCTCCCCCCCCCCCCCCCACACACACACACCGTTTTGTAGGCTGCCGTAACATGACACTCTGCACAACAACCAAAAGGGCACAGAGAGAGGGAGGCTTTACCCGAACAAACATGTCCAGTTCCGTTTTGCGTCTTTTCTCCAACTTCTCAATCTCAGTCTGGCATGTGTGGCAAACATAAAGATGGTTGACTGCTGGTCCACCTCCATACCTACACAGGAATAGACAACAAACATCCTTGAATACCAAATAATTTAATGAACACTTGTGTGTATACATTTTAGACAGCCCAAAAAGGTCACTATATATTTTTCCCCTCTTGCCTATTCCTAAATATAAGGTACATAATACAATTACAAATAAACACACCTGCTGTAAAGATGGTCCCAAACATTCTGAGGAAGCATCACCACTAAGTCATCAATAAATGCCGCCTTGCTGGGTGGTACACCTGGCAACACATTTAAAAAGAAATGCAATCTTTTAAATTCTATCTTAAAATAAACCTTTTATTTGCCTAGTTTATTTTTGTCTCCTCTTAGGATGACATCATCCTCCCCCCAATTAAAGCAACCTATCCTCCACAAGGAATTCTCTATTATCCCAGCGCAAAGTCATCGATCCCTGGAAAAAAAAGAGTCAAACTTCAACGGGAGGGAAGAGGTCTCGGGGAGCTGTGTCTGGCATACCTCCATGAGGACATAGGAAGTCGTTATTGGAGATGGGCCCTGGCTCGGCAAAGGTCTTAAATTTATTGAGCCATTGACGGGAGACGTAGAACTGCAGCAGGCTGGGTTCCATCATGTTAAGCAAGCCCGCTACTCTCCTACGCTCCTTCAACGCCTCCTCGTTGCTCTTTCTGTGACACAACACCCACAATTTATCAATCAAACAGCAAATGACGTGTGGACAGACTATGTTGAATTGTACTTAAATTATGAGTATGATTGTTGTTTTTTTGCAGCCTTTCATTCCAGAATAACTAAATAAATCAATGTCTTACTTGTAGAAGAGCACATAAGCCTCTGCGTTCTGTACACAGGACTCGGACACTTCGGTAACACTCTGGTCATCAAACTCATACCACTGGTTGTTCAGGTCGTTCCTGCAGTAGGCAATGTAGTGGCCACCTGATAATGGACAAACAGGTCAAGGCAGGCTTTTAAGTATACATTTAAAATGACCATCTACAGAAATGCTGACACTTAAACTGAAAACGTATCGGCAAGACTGGTAAGCAGAAACGTAATTGAATTGCAACTAAAATATGCACAAATGTGTGTCATATCCATCTTTGGCTCTCCACTAGGAAGAAAAGAGGGAGAGGGCCGGCACACTCACTGCTAGCGGTGCCATGGTGACAGATGACCGACAGCAGGTCGTAGGTGGTGGTCTGGGCAGAGCCGTCCTTGGCAAGGAAGGGCTGTAGGTCCAGGCCCTCCAGGGGGAAAGAAACATGGGTGCCAATCTTGGTAGAGAACATCAGCTCGTGTCGGAAGCGTTTCAAGTGGATGCACAGGATCTGGAAGGCCAGGGAGAACGAGGCAAGGCTTTTGTTAGTTCAACATGTTTAAATCTGCTGAGCGACAAATTGCACGCTTCAAGCTACATGTATTTCAAACGCATCGTAAATGGATGAAGCACTTGAAAACACACCTCAGGCAAACTCTGTGCTTTGCTGAATTTAACTCCATTCCGTAATCTGTGAGACAAGGAGGGCAAACGGCGAGTTAACTGGGAGGCTTTTACAACTTCTTATTCTCAAACCGAAACAATCTTATCTGAAGGTGAAATAGCATAATTTAAACAGAATTACACAAATTTTTAAAGACGGGGCTTACTTTTTGCACTTTTCACAGCTGTACATGTTGTCCCCTAAGAATAAAATAAAAGAAACAGTGTTTAGGCAAGCGAAACAAAAAATAATTTGTGAGCTGTAGAGTTTGCAAGCAAAGCCAACGTCTTACCTTTCAGCTCATCCCTAGCGAAAAAGGCTGCCAGGCAGTCTTGAAGTGTGACTACTGGTCCCCAGAACCAGCTGCATAATAAGGAAACAACACACTTTAGATGATTAAGTACCGCCTCATCTCAAAAGCAGTCATGTCTGCCGGAAGCTATTACGTCAAAGATGATACCTAGGGCAGAGTTTACCTTTTTATATACTCCATGACAAAGGCTACCCAGCCTTGGGGAGCGTAGGCCTCTCCACAAGAGCCGGCTTTGACAAGGGAGGTCTGGCGGGAGGAGGAGTGCAGCTTGGCTAGGTCCTCCTTTCCTGGGATGGGTAGTGAGATGTCTTGGAAGTTCTCCAGAGTCACTGATACCTGGAAAAAAAATAAAAAAATAAAAAATAAAAAAACGGACTCATAAGGATTTGTTCAATTTTGATCTAAACAAATGGGGATTTTATGAATTGGTGTCGTTCTATTCAATGAACGATAGGTTCATGAATGAAACACCTACACGATCACAGGTCAGGCACTGGACCGAGCTCACAATGGTTCCATCGAAAACGTCTGAGATTACACTGCGGTACTTTTTCTGACGCTTACTTTTTGGTGGGTTAAAGGTGCTCACAGCTAAAAGGGAAACGAGACATATTGAGAGAACGCAACAGACACTACACTAATGCAGGATTAATAATATAACGAGTCTTTAGATAAAGTGTTGAAGGCTATAGATAATCTGTACCTCATAAATGTGTACCTAATAACAATTTTTTCCAAAAATTCCCACTTGGCTTGTAATGAGTGGTACTGTGTACCTTTCTTGTGTGCAGAGTTGAGGCCCGGCCAAACGGAAGTGGCTTTGGGAGGGCTGCTGGACATCTTAGTGATGTGCCCCTCCATGGGGACAGGACTCTGAGACCTGGTGGTGCTGCTCACCTGAACATCTGGGAAGGCATCTGCACAGGTTTAAAGACAAACAAAAAGGGTTGTGATGCATCTGGAAGGGTTCAGACAAACGGACTAGGTAACAAAATACTGTTATGATTAGTTTGAGGAGAGGAAATGTTTCATCTCAAATGTACCTGAGGTCCTGCCATGGATTTGGACCTTGATGGCGCCCTGGCTGCTGATGATGGGTGTGGCATCATTAGTGGTGGTGTCTACGTCCTTGTCCAGGTCGTTGCCGGAGGAGCCATAGAGCCCGCCCCCTCCTGAGCGGTAAAGCTCGTTGATCAGGTTCTTCTCCTTCTGCCACTCTCGGTTGTTCTGGGACTCGTTCCGCTCCGGGATCAGCATCTCCGCCTCGTTGGCCTCGTCCGACATGCCCCTGCTGTCCCCTCCGCCGCCCTGGCCGGGCTCGCTCTCGGCGCGGTCGCTGCTGCCGCACGACTCGCACGACTGGAAGTCGTTGTCGGACTGGCTGTGGTTGTCCTCGTCCGGGCTGTCATCCATGGTGATGGTGTGCGAGTGGTCGTCGGGCTCCACCAGAGCCTCTTTGAGCTCCTCGTGGAGCTGGTCCATCAGACAGCGCAGGAACTCCTGTGAGTCCTGTAAAGGGCAGACACAGCAACTGGTGTCAACACTCATCGATGCAAACGTACGCACTTCCATAGATCAGGTATTCTTGCATAACATTTAAGTAATTATTTAGAATAGTACTGTAAATGGAGTTAAGGGAACAAAACTATAGATAATTGCTTGATTTCTCTCTGTAATTCTTTAAGTAGACAACATTTGACTAATGATGAGAATTGCTTAATGAATCACAAGACATCAAACCTCCCAGTTAAGTGAATTTTGAGCTCCTCCTTCTCATCGGACCTTCCGTGTTAGTTCATTAATTAAGATGCTGATTCCAAAGCCAAACAGCTCAGTTTTGCATGACTACGGGACATTCCCAAGCTAACGTGACAGAACAAACTGTGGTGCTAACATCCACATTTATCATGCAACTCGTCAGGCGTATGAACGAGCATTTACTGAAAGGCCGGTCTGGCATTCAATGATCCAACTGCCCTTGTGTCTTGGCTGAAGAAACTCTGAATTAAAAGCAAATAAATATTTTTAAATCAACAAAGCTACTTTAGTGTGACTGAGAGCGAGCTAGGGGAGAGTGAGCAAGAAGAGAGCCAGAGAGAGAGAGAGAGAATTTCTTTGAGTCAGTAACTGTGAGCTTGTAATTACCAGTCAGATGATTCCCTTATCTGCCTGAGTGATTAGCGCTGGAGCAAATGGAATTGCTGAAGAGGAAGGAGCTCAGAGGGATACGGAGGAGAAGCAAAAGCTCTATGTGAACTGCAACTGACAACCTCAGTTTGGCACCGATTAAAAAAATCATTATTAATGCAATAGTATATATTTATGATATTGAAAGGGGGTGGGGTGCTCTTTTCGCTCTGTGTTTTGACTGAGAAAACTCTATATTACCCAACAGCGCTATTTAACTTGCCTTCTTTTGTCAGAAAAAGGGGATCTACCTGCTGGGAATAGCCTCGGAACATGGGGTTGACAGCTTTGATCCCTTGGAACAGATTGGTTGGAACAACATAAGAAGGCCTGCAAGAACACAATAGAAAACGACTCACTAAACGACACGCCATTGTCACAGGAACAGTAGCCGGAAGCAAAATACTGTAATGTTTTTCAATGACTATTTTAAATGTCATTAAGCCTGAACGATGGCGGTTTCTTTAACTGCTGCTAACTGTAGCAACATTGCATTAGGTTATAATGACAACACCACAGAAAAGCAATGGACTGAAGGAAGGTGATGCCTACCTGTTTTTGTGCCAGAGGTCGGACACCAGTTTCTGGTAGCTCTTACAGAGTGCTGGCTTCTTGTCTGTCCTCACCATGCCACCACATTCCAGGAAGAACTGTGTCAACGGTGGACTACACAGGGGGGTGTAAACATGTCAGGTCTGGGGAATAGGGCCCTTGCTACAATGTGGCAGATTTGATAAAGTAATAGATGATGTATGAGAAATGAGTTGATAGGCTGACTGTATAAGGGAAAGAAAACATGTATATGACCATTGCTCTAAAAACGTAATATATTAGAATGCCATCAGCCAAATTACTGAATAATAGACACACACATCACAGGAACTTCAAAGCCCACTCAGTTATCCCCATTTTCAGAACTTGATTTAGATTGCAAATTTTGACCCACATTTTCTCCGCTTTCGCTTTGCTTTCTGAAGCTCGGAGTTCCGTCTTCTTGTCCAAAGATAATGTCCACAAGACTTCATTTGGAAAAAATAGAACTACATGAAACCCACTGTATCTGTGTAATCTGTAATACGATTGTGGAAAATCCAAGTAAAAGTGTGAGCTGGAGTGAGTAAAAGGCACTTTACAAAAGTAATACCCTACCCTCAAGGCAGGCAGCTCCGCAGTGAAGCACATTAAACTTGGTCACACAAGCAGTCGTATCATAAAGATCAAATCAAAAGGGATAGGTAATCAGAAAAACTCGTAAAAACAAGGCAGTTGGTGAAGGGAAAAATACAATAAAGGGAGAAAAAGACACAGCGCAGGGAACAACTAGAAGCAGAGTAGAAGAGAAAAAAAGGCAGAGAAATAAAGAGAGGACCACGGTTCAATTGGAACTGAGAGACCAGCAGGGAAATACAAGATGCCAGTTCTCCAGTCTAACATAGCGCAGTGCAGCAATTTTCAACCCAGCCTTCAGTCTCTCAAACGAGCCCCGACGCGGTCATTTTTCAGAGTCAACCAAACCGAGTCAGACCTCGAGA
This sequence comes from Galaxias rostratus, assembly GCA_036024795.1. Classification (NCBI taxonomy): domain Eukaryota; kingdom Metazoa; phylum Chordata; class Actinopteri; order Galaxiiformes; family Galaxiidae; genus Galaxias; species Galaxias rostratus. Next base: position 22,365 of record JAVQJS010075272.1, read on the forward strand.
AAAAAACAGCAATGACCACTAAGACCGAGCAAATTCAGCCTGCGCCGTGGTGTGGCGGTGGGCACAGAGAACAGAGATGAAGCACATGAATGGGTGTGGAGTGGCCTGACTCGACCTCTGGGTCTCACCAATTAGACAGGGCCTGGAGAGCCGCATTCATGTAGCAGGTGTTCCCAATGTTCTTCAGTCCAGTCAGACCTGCAAGGGGGACGGCAGAAAAGCACACCACTCATATACAGCTGTGTCGTGTACATAGAACTGAAAATAAATGGTTTGATCCTCTGTTTGTCAAACGGTGACAATCCTCTTGATGATTAACACCATGAGGTGCATTCAGTAAAGATACTTCAGATAAAAAGGTATGGAGTTTGAAGCAACGGTTGGTCATGTACCCCTGGACCGCAGCTCGTCCTCCTCCTCTGTCTCCATGTCCAGGTCTTCACAGCCTCCATTAGGGGGCACTCTCAGGGAGGTGGGACTCGCTGGAACCCTGGTGCTCTCCTTGAAACGCAAACAAGCGCACACTATCAGCACCACAACAGGTTATAAATTGCCCCCCATAAATTTACAACAATGGAATTCTTATCAAGCGTCTTCTGCTTTGACAGCATTTTAAAGTAACAAGTAATGCAACAATGACCATAAACGCATAAGCAAAGCCATAAAATACATAACTTTGGAAAGCAAACCTCCCAAGTTATCATTACGAACAAAGCTCATTATATAATGTAACATATCAAAACCTTCCTAATCAACTTGGTCGGTCCAATCTCATGAGAGGCCTTACCTGATTGATGGTCTGTGGAGAAGGGAGGGGGGACCGAGGGCCCAGTTTCCGCTCGAGGAACACCTCCTTGCCACAAGCGTAGCACCACACCCGCAGCGTGGTAAGGTTCACCGTCAGGTTGTGCCGTGTTTCCTGCTTAACAGTGTTCAAGCAAGGTCTATGAGGACATGCAGGAGTCTACATTTAAGGCAACTCTAAATCAACGAGCGAATGAGCTACACGTAGTTTTCATCTTAAAACAAACAAAACACTGCCTATGTAAACTATGTCTACTAACCACAAATCTTTGCCTTGTAAAGTATTTATTTATTATTAGTTAACCATACAATACAAGTTAAATACTTATTACATTGTATCTAAACTAATTGTGATGGATAAATGCACTGTTAACATAAGACAGTGTTGAATACATAACCAAACACATGAACAGAAGCCAATGCCTCAATCCTTAGAGTCCCGCTCCCACTTAGCACTGTGTGTTATTCTGGGAGAAGGAGAGGAGACAGGCTGAGTCGACATGCTGCTGAAACATGGTCCTGTTCTGCTGACCCACTGCTGCACAGACCCCAGCAGTCTGGCAGGCTGACAGACAGACTGAACGTGAGCAGCAGCAGGCTGGTGGAGTAGCAATGCCTGCATTATTCATTAGGCTGCTGCATTAGCTTTCAAAGAGCGGTGCAGAGCCGAACCCAGAGAAAGTGACGCACCACAGCGTGTGCAACCTCCCCAACCCTTCCAGGGCCAAAATCATTTACAAGGTAGGCTGTTTAGAGCGGGCAAAAATAATAACAACATGGATTGCATGAGCCCTAGGGATGCATTAATTTATAATTCTCTAACAATGACTTTTCCATGTCGTTCAAGTAGAGATAATGCTGTTGAATGAGGCGTCACTTAAGAGGCAACACCCATTTCACTCATTTACAGCCTAAAATCATGGTGTCTGGGTCCCCAAAGCTTCAGATTTGAAAGCTCGGGAGTGCTCACATACTCAGTAACATTTTAGAACAGTGGTGTCCCACATGGCACGCTACCCCCTCGATCTATTTCTGCACCAGTCTTTTCCTCATTACAAAGTCAGAGATTAACATGTTTCTCTACCCACAGGGGAACAAAAACTCTAATTAAACATTGGCCCCTTTCCTTTAAAAGTCTCAAAAGATAGATTCCCGTTTCAAACAATACCGTGCCTGTCGCAGAGACACACTTGCCCTTAGGCTGGTACAGATAATTAAAGAATGTGCTCTGTTGATGGCATGCAATACACTGTTTGGTCAAACTGTAGAAAAGGGCCTAATGGGTAAAACAACCTTATCAACTGCTGCGACTTACATTCACTTTTCTAACGGCCTGAACATTTTCTCGATGTTGTACCTCAACTAGTGCACGAGGAGAGGAAGAAATCGAAACACTAAATCACACAATCTCTGGAAAAAGGTTAGAGCGCCAAGCAGTCAGTGGGACATACTATATCTTTGGAGCAGGGAGCAGTGAATAAGCACCATTTCCCACGGGTGCCACAATGAATAATGGATGATGCCAACACAGAAGTTCAAGACATTGGGCTTGGCAGGATGGTTTGCACGGGGTGAGCTTCAAATGGAGGAAAGACAGGGTTGATCCCAGTGAGTGACTTTTGATCATGGAGAGTGTATGATGAAATAATGCAATGCAGGGAGACAACACTATTCCCATTCGAAGCACCCAGGACTCTCCTCAAACACGCTATACATCCTTTTCCTCTCTGTCAGTCGCTTCCCTCTCTCAATAGAGCTTCCTCTATTGTCCCCTTTCCGAAGATTTCTTTTACCTGAATGCTGTTATTAGCTCTCCCTGCACCAACACTGCTTGGGGGTATTGATTTCCAACCATAAATAGACGTTTGAAGGTCAGAGGTAACTCACCTGTGAGTGGACGGTGCTGTGGTCGGCATGAGACTCCCCACAGCCCACATACGCACAGCCATTCTGTAAAACAGAAAGGCAGAAAAAGGTGTTATGTGGAAAGAAACAGGCATCAATTCATCAGCAAGACCTTTAGAAAAGATGCACTTCCAGTCTTTTGACAATGTAGTGGAGTGGAGGCCTCAATCATCTAAGGCCTTTTGGCTCAAGTTTCACCCACTCACCTCCAGACACGCCCATAAATTTGGTCCTCCAACCTTACAGTCTTGGCACTGACCCTAAAGAACCATAAACATACCGAAGTTAAATTAAAAGACCAAAAAGTCGTATTGAAAGAGAGAAAGTATGATTAAAAACGGCAATTTTAAAAGTTTCCTCTACTATATTAAGGCCACACTGTGTGCCAGTCCAATCTACTCAAAATGTCAAACCCCTGACAGTAGACAAGGGCACATAATGGACGTTCCTCAAGCTAAACACAATGAAGAATGAAGGACGGTGCAGGTGACACTCACATGAGATTTCTGGATGAGCTCCTCCTTAGTGATCTCCCCCACACACTCCAGGTGAGGGCAGTCACTGCTGGACCCTACTGGCATCGTTCCGTTCTGGTAGAGCAGGGGGTAAGAAAAGGAAGGCGAAGCAAAACAATGAGATGAGTCTTCACACAAAATGTGCTTAATTATGCACAAGAGGCAATCCTACAGAAAAACGTTTGTGTGCCCTTATCCAACACTAACTATTAGCTCTTAACAATATACAATATAACAGCACAGATTTGGCATCGGTGACCAACCAGGTGGCCTAAAGTAAGGCAGGTGTATCCTGAGACCTTAAAACTAGTTTCCCCAGGTCAATGCTGCCAAGCTCATGACAACTAAGAAACATACTGCTCTGATCTTCAACAGATATCCCCTGGAGGCCATTTATCAACCTCCCCTCTTAGCAGCTGACATTGAGTCAGCGTTATCTGGCTGGTATGGAGCTATAAAACCTTGACTAAAGAGGAAAACTAGCCAAACAAGTCAGGCTGACACAGCCCACAGCTATATCTAAAAAAGATCGTGCTTATCTGGCTCAGTTATTAATCCTTTGGCAGGCATAGCTCCATCACTATCAACCACATCTTCAATATAATAAAAGCAGTCGTTTTCACAGATAAGAGCAATCACAACGCAAATGAATGACATGCATGAAAGGTGCATGAAGTGGAACACTCTAATCCCAAGAAGATATCACGCCACACAGATATATACTGTGTCATTGCATTATTTCGATAATTGTCTATCGTTTCCGTACGGAATATATATTCAAGCTACTAGGAGTAAAGTTTTTCTTGATAAGCTGGAGCAAATTTAATCTTATGGTTCCTTACCAAACACATCTGCGTCACATTTAAAGCTGTCACATAGAGTAGAAGTTAGTACTACTAAATTCAGATTAAGTCATACTCTGGAATAGGCCTACTGAGCTAACAAGTAATTGCATTTTGGCAATGTTTTGGCCAACATTTTCTGAATAGTTTCTTCACAAGATGAAAGTAATGCTGCACAACTGCACCCTAAACAAAGCAAAGAAGTGTGAATATGTTTAAACTGGAATAAAGGCACTTTTTGAAAAGGCTTGTCTCTTAGTCCCTGACTATGTCCCTGACTCCATGTGACAGCAAGTCACACCGTCAATTCAAACGAGGCATTGATTAATGAAACTGGCAGTGCAAAGACATGAACGGCTGAGTTTTCCTAAGAAAAGGACTACATCAATCTAAATATATAGTGATAAAACAGACTAATGGTTGGGTGTGAAAAGTATTAGAACAGTATCTGACATAGAGAGTAGAATATTTTAAATTACAACATGTAATAACATTATAATAACTTAATATTGGTACTGACTCGGGCCTGGGGTAAATCCAATGCTTTTCAAGGAAATTATGGATTCAAAGAAAACAAATTCCTACTTGAAAGATGCCTGCTTAGTAAATGAAAGAGGACAATTCAAATCCAACACTGTACAAATCAATAAACCAGTTTTCCTTGCTTAACACAGACATCCAACCAATCTGACAGTTTTTTTATCTGGCAGAGCATTGGACCTTAGTGCATAACACAGAGAAACAGATATCTAAAACAACTTGATTCACAGCAATAATTTAGACCATATTAAAGTTCAGATCATGACAGATTAAAGACCACTTAGAGCTGGAAAAAACACAACAAGCCCACCTTGCCACATCACTTTCTACCATTAGCCAACGTGTCAAACTAGACAATCTTTATAAGGTTGATCCATTTGCACAGAAGAAAAAAAAAGTAACATAAGCTTACTTATTGTGGTCTGATTTTCAATTAGTGTCTGTTAAAAAACAACAACACCTTAGCTAGCAAGGTAGCTCAGCTATACACAGTGCTCTTGATACATTATGTCCGTTGCACCTTGCAAGAGCATGGGGCGTTGACGAAATATCAGTTGAGAAGCTTTCAAACTAAAGCTCGGTAGCGGATAACAACCTCAAATTCAGTGCTGGGCAAAATGAATGACACATTCCAGCAGCAGACAAATTAACTAAAGCTGGTCGTACACGTAAATTGTCGCAGATGCACCCGAAATGATGGCGAAACGACCTGTCAGTGCAGTGGCCCTGCAAATGTAGAGGTTCGCCTGTGACTCTGCTAGCCTAATTTGTTTGTAACGGTCGTTAACGGTTTTTTTCTAACAAGCTATCGTTAGCTGTCTAGTATACCTACTAATAACTGCTGCTCAAGTCACAGTTAACGTTTCATCAGCGGATAAAGTTTAGGTATTTTTGTAAATAGCTAACAAGCAATTATATCAATGGTTAACTGCAAAAGTTAGACAAACTTGGCAACTTGCCAACTTACGTCAGTACTACCTAACTAGTATATTAGCTAGTAGTACATTTTATGTTCGCTTGCACGTCAACCTGACTAGCAGCTATATCACAAATACATCGAAGTCACAAGGCTAATCGTATCGTCGATAAAGAGCAAGATGATAAGGTTAGCTAGCTAACGGTAACATTATAGCATCGCATCTTCGTGACGTGTGCAGTGTCAGTCACAAAGATACAACAGTCATTGAGCTTGCGTGGCTTTCGTTTCACTAGCTAACCTGACGTTAGCTAAGCCTAAGCTAACGATCAAATAGCCTCCATTGATTAACTGCAAGCCGATAAGAAATATCTGCATCGATAAATGGTTATAAATCTATATATCCCAAGTACTATTAACAAGGTTTCATCTCTATTATTAATGTACAATACTTGGAAATCCAACGAAAATATAGATACCGTTCGTTTCGTCCAACTTCCAGGTTTTTGTGACACAACCGTTGTCTTGGGTTCCGCCCTCCTTTCGTTGACAGGGTGACTTCCGGTTCTTATTATTTGTTCTTTAGAGACTTTCCTTTTTCTTTTCCAGTTTTACCTGGGGAATTTTTTTGCGTTCCCGAGGCAAGCATATTTTGGATTCATACTTAATGCTACGCCTGTATTTTTGAAATTTATTTTAAGTGTGAATCCCTGTAAGAAAAATAAAAAAAAACAGTTGCATACTACACACATAACGTCTCCACTGGGACTGGTGCGACCAACCATCACCTGCCTGATATGGTTCATCCTTTTTTTACGGAACAACATCATATTAATGAATGACCTTACAGGCTGGTGTCTTTACCCAATAGGACGCTCCGGTTAGCCTCTTTCTTAAGTGTGCATGACATGAGATGTATGTAACCAAAGGGTCTTTTTAACCTTTTGGTGGAAATATACGTTGTTTCCCCATCATCAAGTGTGATCAAATTAACAACGTCATTACTTAACCTGTCATAGGGTAAGCTGAAAAGGTCTCGATAATGTGTCTGAATTGGTGATTCTGAACAGACGAAATTGTCTTCTTGGTAGAAATTATTGTCTTCAGTGCATACAAAGTTCTAAAAGCCTTTAACCTAAAATTCCAAAGTGAAAATGTTCTGGAAATGTTTGTTTGCAGCTACCCGAGGTGTCTGAAGTGGAATTAGTGATTGTAAACAGACGGTTTTCTTTTCATTCTCTTAAAAGCTGAACAGTGTTGTTGTTTTTCTATTTAAATATGTTCTCAAGGAATTTATTCTTAAATTCCACAGCGAATTGTTCTGGGAATTGTTGTTCATCTGTAACGGGATGCCTTAAAAGCAGGCGATAGGCCTACTAAGAATACCTCCAGATTAAAAGAACGCGATAAAAACGTGTGTAAATAAAACACATCCAGACATTCAACTTCTGAACATATAATATGTCAAGAAACGATAATCAAACTATCAAGACAGAATTTGTCTTTTGTACGAGGCGTCACAGCGCCCTCCAGTGCCTGAGCCTTGTGTACTCTCTGACAGCGGCCGTGGTCCTCTAGAATGTGTCTGCAGTTGAATTAGTGATTGGTAACAGATAGTTTTCTTTTATTTAATTGCTTGAGTAGTACCATTTTGTCTTCGGATTATTATTTTTTTTTATCGTGGAAATCAATACAGCATTAACGTAAAGGTACACAAAAAAGGAAATATTATGCCGTCTGACTTACCTGCAGTGTGAAATGCCCCTATACCCCAGTCACAAAGCAAACAGGCCTACATAACACATATAGGACTAAACAGTACCGTCTTGGGGTGTGCTTTAAGGCGTACTTTTGTGAATCAATTGTGACATATTGGGTATGATCCACAAGTAATCTTTCTGATAGAATATATTGAAAGGCAGACAGACTTTAATACATGAATAACAACAAATATTTGCCTTGTGGGGAAAATGGATTAATAGGGTTACTCTACAACAATTATAAATACAGACTTTATGTTGTCCGTTTTGTTTAAGACGACCCTAAATGACGGAATTGCATAAAGTTTACTATGTAAACGTAATTTCATACGGCTTGTGTAACTTAACGTTTGAGGCACGAATGGGTTAAGTCGTTTTTGTCGAAATCTAGGCTTTCTGTGCATGCGTAAGTAAACGTTCCGATTTTGATAAATGACCGAAAGACCCAACCTTCCTCTCCTTTTGCAATTGTCTAGGCCTACTGGTAGACATCAGGTTATGCCACTTGCGCACTTGAACGGATAGCGCACGCTTGCTTTTTTACTAATTCTACTTAAACAACATTTCTTTCAATAAATGCAATCATCTCTATCATTTTCAATTGTAAATTTAGGTTACACTTTTTTTTAAAGAGAAAAAATCATGGCAAACTGGTCAATTGTATCTTTATATTTTTTACAAGGACTGTTTTCTCTCATCAATGGACAGCAACCTCCGAGGGTCGGCCCTTGGCGACACAGAGTTCAGTGGGAGAATAATGGACAGGTTTTTAGTTTAATGAGTACGGGGTCAGAATACCATGCACCGGTACGCTCAAGAGGCCAACCACGGCTCGTTGTTAGAAGAGATGGACCCGGACAACCTTTGACAGTTGCGCGCCAAGGAGCCACACACAGAAGAACTGGAGCGTCAGACTCGGATTTGAATTTGGGTAACCATTTACGGGGCCATACAAATAATGCTGTCGCACCTGTATCAACTTCGGTTGGAACGAATAGCAGACAGCATGTGCCACCCATCAGTCGTGCGTCAGGGGCTAGACAGTCACCAGACCTCCCCTACCGGCAGGGAGTTGTCGGTTCGCCTGGCGCACGCCTCTATACCCCAGAGTACACTTACAGAATTAACGCCTCGGCCACGGGAATTCTCCCTGACTTTTCAGGCAGTGGTGTAACCAGGAGAGGAGGCACTGTCGCTCAGGATGCTACCTCACTGTCCAGAGGCAGTGAGACCGAACTTGGCGCTGATTATCAGCCAGAGCGTGGTGCAGAGAATGTGGCGGCATCCGTAACCAGGCAACATGCGCAAACGGAATCTTCTAACTCAGAGTATGCCATACAAGATGACAGGAATACTCCTGGACTTCCTCCTGTACCTCTTCCTGAAGATAGGTCAAACGACTTTGCTATTAATAGCGAGGATATGGTCAACGACGACCCTCGGAATCCTTTCAAAAACCACCGGAATTCAGTTTTCTACAACATCTACCCCCCTAGAGGAAGGTCAGCAGCCCGCACACGCCGTCCACCTGGCACAGGATATGGTACTAGATATTTCCAGAATGGTAAGAATAATGTCATAATGCTGAAATAAACACATGCATATCATAAATGTTTTGTGCTTAGAACATATGTTGTAGAAGCAGAAAATATGTGAATGCAAGGTAATGATGAACATTGCACTGTAAACCTTTAGGTTCCAAATAATTATTTTCCCTATCCAGGTCTCCCAGACCTTATTCCGGACCCCTATGCAATCCAAGCAGGTGCTTACATCCAGCGTATGCAGATGTACGCACTACGATGTGCCGCTGAGGAAAACTGTCTAGCCAGGTGCGGACTCCTGTTTCCATCCCCCAGACAGTACCCACCCTCAGTTCCATTGCCACTTTAGCTCATGTATTTAACTGCATTTGTATGTAAATGTTTATAAAAAAAAGTAAACTGGGCTTGTATTTAGAGATATACAGAAAGTGTGTCCATGATAATTATTTTAACCTATTGCGTGAGTGTAATCCCTCTTTCTGCTCTATTCTTCACAGGTCGGCATACGATCCTTCTGTACGAGACATTGACTACAGAGTGCTCCTGCGTTTCCCTCAAAAAGTAAAGAACCAGGGCACAACTGACTTCCTTCCTGTGAAGCCCAGGCACCAGTGGGAATGGCACAGCTGTCACCAGTGAGTAGCTTTAACCCCAGCTGGGGACTGATGTGATGGCCGGCACTTTGATGTGTGCGGAACACGGCTACTTGCTTATCGCCTCAAAACTAGATAAGGTCAGTATGACTAAAAGCAATGTGTACGATTGTGATTCATGGGAATACATTATGCATATCAAAGTAAATGCAGTCAGGTGACTAACTTCATACATACAAAATAGGCTAAGTTGTATCCTACAATTGTATGCTTCTCTCCGCTGTTCCAGTTTTATGCTTCTCTCTGCTGTTACCTGCCCCGTTGAGCAACGCATCCAGACAAGTGCATATATGCACCCTAAACTCATCCCCAAACTGCCCTCTCTCCTTTCCCAGGCATTATCACAGCATGGACGCCTTCAGTAACTATGACCTCCTGGACTCACTAGGCCATAAAGTTGCAGAGGGACACAAGGCCAGCTTCTGCCTGGAGGACACAGGCTGTGACGCCGGCTTTAGACGCCGCTATGCTTGCACTGCACACACACAGGTATGGCACGGTCCCTGGGGCAGTAAATAATGGGCAAGTGACCAGTCATGATATGCTGTTGTTCTGATTGTTTGTTAATGTTGTTGGGCAAATAATTTGATAGGCCCGTGGTTCTGGTTCATTCTTCATATTCTTTACAAATTATTATGTTCTGTTTTGGCCAGGGTTTGAGTCCAGGCTGTCATGACACCTATGCAGCAAATATTGACTGTCAGTGGATTGACATTACTGATGTCCCTGCGGGGAATTACGTCCTGAAGGTAATGATCATCATCTTATTTCAACCATATGTAGTGGCATTACTTTCCAATTGATGGAAGACAGAAGGAATTACATAGCTATTTCATACAAACAAAAATTTCTCAGGTGACCGTGAATCCAAATTACCATGTCCAAGAGTCTGACTATTCCAACAACGTGGTGAGGTGTGATGTCACTTACACCGGAACACAAATCCAGACACGGAACTGTCGAGTAACAAGGTAAGAGAGATGCTGTCATTTACAATGAGTATGGCAAACGTGTTTTCTATTATAAAATACAAAAATGTATTCTCTTCCATTTTTTGCAGGGGTTGAACTATTCAGTGACGCGAACGTAAAATATATTGGCGTTTTACACAAAAACTCTCATCAACTACTGTACATATCAACAATCAGACATGTTGAGATCAAAGTGGACTGTACTGTAATTGCTGTAAATAATATTGTTTTTAATTGTTTGTGACATCCCTTCCATTTATTCTTGTTCATGTTTTTGTTAATGTGCATTGAATTGTATGATATCAATGAAAACATTTGTAAATTAAATTTCTGTTTTATTACTATAGAAAATGTTTATGTAGTTACATGACATATCTATTTGTATTTGACAAATTAGTTACAGAAGGTTATTTTTGTATAACAATGCTATCTCAGCATTTTATACTGTTCGTACTGTTTTATACTGTTTTATTTTAAATTATATGTTTGAATCTGCTAAAATAGGATATTTTATCTGCACATATTTATTTTTGCAGTTTTATTTTGTCATTATATGAATATCCTTGAATATTCTTACCAAGTCATTATTGTATTGTTGTTTTCTATGTACTTTAAGCGTGTATGCATGTGCAAAAGAATCAAAACATGGCTCTTAGAAATTTTTTGTAATATATTTCATACAACTCAATTCTGTTATTTTTATTACTTGGTGGGATGATAAATAAAATAAACATTGGACAGAGTGGAGAAAAGCATTCTCACTTTATTGTAACATGAACAAAAAATAACTAATATGTCAATGTTCATGTTGACAGAACGCAATAATTAGTGAATCATCCCCATTACTGCCTTTATTTTATAATGTGCATCAATTATCTGCGTTGTCTTCACAAGACGAGAGCCCAATATAATCTGGCTTTCAGCCATGCAGGTCAAATCCTCCCAGCATTTCTTACATAGAGACATTGCGGTGAGAAGTCGGTTCGTGCTGAACGTGCATGCACCCCCTTGAGACTGGCCCCAGAAACACATAGGCATAGCAGAGGGAGCTATTTGCTAACAGGTATCTGTGAGGACACAACCCAGTGGATGTTATACTGCCACGTCATATCTACTACAGTGCTGCCAATGCAGGAGCATGAATGAATCCCTTTTGTCTTAGACGCGCTCGTAGAAGATACTTGACAGCCGGTAGTAACAAGTTACATACCACCTCTCCCTTTTTATTAGGATTGGGACAGGGTTGCTTCCACCAAATGAGCATTTTGTCACAAATAAGAAAAAGGTTTAAATGCAGTGGAGGACGGAGACTGTGCAGACTGCACAGTTAGAGTCAGCATAATCACCTAAGAGCAACGGTTTATACTGGACTCCACCAAGGTGAGTCCATGCCCGAATAGATTGTCCCTGTTTTTGAAAGTGTCTAGGGGAAGAATCCCCACACTCTACCGCACCCCACAACCATCCTCCTCTGCTGTAAACTCCATTCCAGCCTGTCTAGGAATTCCAGCTCAATATTTACATACAGTGGCCATTTCAAAGAAGAGGGGGGGTCTTTTGAGCACAGGATTGAGCATTACATATTTTTGTGTGGTGCCTCACTATCCGGTTCCTAGAGTGGGCCTGTGCTTTTTGAATAAGGCCTGTCATTTCAAACATGTCATGTTGGAGAGAAGACAGTAGCTGTTTGCTCAGCTGTGTGGCATGCAGACTTGCACTTGCGCCCACATCTGGACTGTGTCTCCTGTTGGCCTAACAGAAGCAAACAGTGGTATGGAAATGGGAATTGGCCCTCCTCGTTTTCCTGTCGCCTCCACACCTCTTAACCGCAACCTTGAAATCACCTTCGACACTGCTCGATTAGACAATGCCATCGTGTTTGTGGTAGTTCCTGTGTTCCATCTCTTCAGCCCACTCCCGTCCTGTCCCCCGTCTTCCTGGTCCAGTGAAAATACTGTGGCAAACCTAGACATTTTTTCGGATGCATCTCCATGTAGGTGGGTAGTGTGTGGAAAGGGTGTTGAGGCCCGCCGTGGTATTTGCAGGTCAGACTGCGATCGGCCCCCGGCTCCTTGCGAGGCCGGCCAGGCGCAAAGGTGGAACGTGCTCGGGGGGCCGAGGGGACAGCCTTGGCAGGTTGGTTTAGGCACGGAGCAGAGAAATTCCTCAGTCGCTCAGTCACCTCATTGGGATGAAGAATAGCAATGAGTTCAGCCATACATAATGTGTCTGCCTGCCCTAATGCCACAGACAAGGCTGGCCCAGAGAAGGCCACTTCCTAGCGTGTGTCACTTACACAACTGGCAGACACTTTGGACAGCATACAGTACAGCACAAACAGTGTCCAAAACTAGGAGACTGCACACCACCTCTAGCAGAGTGCATTCAGTCATCTAGGACCCGAGCCAGTAATGAATCCGCCTTCTGTTTGTAGTGACCGGGCGGGTGTTATAAGGAGAGACCGCTCAAAGAACGTGTTGTTCCTTTTAGACAAGACCTTCAAAGCTGTCTAAAACTTCAAAGACGAGCCTAATATTGAACGAAAAAACTTTTCTCATTGTACTTGCTTTGGTAAAAAAATAAGTTGTTTTGTTCGCACAGGAGAAAATTTTGACATAATATTCTGCACATAGCATGGACATACAGTACAGTTAAGTTTTGGACAAAAATTATATTTTGTGACAAAATGCAATGGGAGATTAATTGTTTAATATAATTTAAAAAAATTGTTTATTCAATTTCTGTTATTACTATATAAATGTAGATACATGACATAATGTATTTTTGTTTGACAAATTAGTTCCAGAGGGATATTTTTGTATAATAATGCAATTTTTTAATTTTAGACTGTTTATACTGTTTTATAATGTTTTATTTCGAGTTAAATGTTTGAATCTGCTAAAATAAGATATTTGATCTGCACACATTTATTTTTGCAGTTTTATTTGGTCATTTGCATGAATATCCTTGAATATTCTTACGTCAATAGTATGCATAACTTTTCTAACATGAACAGAACAAAACTAAGCTTTGCTAAGTATCAAAACATTTTATTATACCCTATGTCTTCAATTGCTTCTCTATGGCCTTCTCAATTGCTCCTCTATGGCGTACTCCCAAGCCTTGTGAAAGCTACGTGTCTATGCCGAAGACAACATGTTCTTGTACTGTGGTAGACTCCACAGTATACTCCGTGTTTTATAAGACCGGGGTTGCCCTCTGAGGACTTTCCAGTTGTTAGTCATCCATGTCCCTCAGACATGCAAAGTACACGATAAATGTTCCGGAGACTGGCCAGACCCATGAAGAACACCCTGTTCCGACGTGAATTAAACACCTGCCATATTAATAGCGAAGCAGCATCCTGCCCGCATATTATTTTGGGACTCGGGCAGACAAGAGGTGGCGGTACTGAGAGTGGTGTGTTGTTCTTGGGACGGTACCCTGTCTGACATACCGGAGTCATTCCACTGTTTACAGAGGAGTGAAAGCACAGTGAGAAGTTTAGCTGGTGCCATATTCCTGAGTGGGTGAACAGGATGTGTGCAGACAGGCGGCCTTGGTGGGACGGTTACGTTTCTGTTAAAACCCACTAGACTTTACATGTCATCGGCATCAGCTAGGATCCAGGACTTAAGACCCCAAAGAGGCATGCACTTTGTGGCTGGCAGTGATGCCATATTTTTGCAAACTTGGCACACATTTGACATTCCTCGTTTGACACATCTTATCAAATAAAATGTTTACTTTAAAAAATTCCAAATACCAGTATTATTTGTTTTCGGGTAAGCCTTACTTTAAAAAAAATAATTAAATGGCAACTCTAACAATATTTTGTCTGAAGTATTGGATATTATAGTCTTATATTGTTTCGCTTTAGCATGGGGACACCAAAAATTACATACAGACATATGGAAATGATGGGAAATAGTTCCAATTGGTTCCTTTTACCTGTCTTTTATCTTTTAGTTGGTGCTGTTGACAAGTAACAAAATGTTCTGGCTAGTGACCTTGCCCACCTCTATAACCCTTGGTGGCTTAGCATGTACTCACCACCTCACCACCACCCAATCACTCTTCCCCGGCCCACAGACATTGAGCAAGGTGACAAGCAGTTTGACTAATAGGTTGGAATTGTCCGCATCCCTCATTGGTCCACACAACCTGAGCAAGAGAAAAATAGAGAGAGAGAGAAAGAGAGAGAGAGAGAGAGAGAGAGAGAGAGAGAGAGAGAGAGAGAAGTAGGTACAAGTCGGAGATGAAGGGGAAAATGGCAAATGAGAAAGAAAGAAAGACTGAGAGCCACAGGAGAATAGCTGCAATGTCGCTTGTCAGAGTCAAATGGTGAAAATCCCATACAAGACTTAAACAAACAAAGACACAGACACTCAACTGAATGGTCAGAGGCAGGGTAGAGCAGTGTGACATCATACAGGGATCATTGAGACCTCCCAGGCTATCTTAGTTTTGAAGTAGCGTCCTATATCTGCCATTCAGTTAGAACAACACTATGCTTCTAAACATTTAATGGGGTTAAAATCAAGAAAACAGCATCACAGGGTTTTTCTTTATTTTATGCAAAACATAAAAGACTCCTTCTTGCCAATTAAATATATTCAGAGTAGGTAAAGTGTCATTTTAAATACAAAAATGGTTGATGGATGGGGCGTTTTGTCACATTGCAATTTAGCTATGCAAGCCTATCATTTCTATCCTGTCAGTCACAATATTCTTTGTCATCCTTTGGTCGTTTCTAGAGTGTAAATGTTCCAGAGAGTTTGTGTTTGTGGGTCAGCTAGGAAATAGCTTATGTGCTGCTCGCTCTTTAGTCCTCCACAGTGTTGTGCATCTCATGCTTGCATATGGAATCACTTGACGTGACTGTTCAGAGGAGTTTTTCCTTGGAAATACCCCCACCTACAGGTCGAGCTCAGCCTCCACACAGCAGACGATGAGACGCTCTTTGGCGTCAGTTCCTGGTGGACACAGAAAAAAAACATAATTTGAATTCACCTCGTCAAGGACTCTTTCACTATTTCCATCTGTGTTTTGGATGACGAGACTAACAGGAAAAAGGAGGACACCTTTTTTTTGGTCAGTAGAGTGCTGAGTCACTCGGCCTTGCTCGATGAATACAGATGGATACTGGAGGCTGACAGGGTTTTGTTTATGATGTGGACTGAGATGCGAAGGTTCACTGTGCAGAATTAATCTATTGTTTTACTCACTCACTGACCGGGGAGGAAAGGGAAGAGGTCATGATAAACAATGATCTGAAATCAGTAAAAACTTTGCATTACATTGGTTCCAATGTTCCTGCGTCTTGGCTTACATTTGAAAGCCTCAAACAAGAAGACAGCCCTGCTGATTCTTGTAATCAGGTCTGCACCAATATTCTGGAGGCTCACCATTTGAAGAGTAGTGTGTGTGTTTGTGTGTGTGTGGGGTGTGTGTGTCCCTGTGTGTGTGTGTGTGTGTGTGTGTGTGTGTGTGTGTGTGTGTGTGTGTGTTTACACGGCCATCACAGATATAACGATAGTATGCCTTGTTCAACTCTGGCAAACAGCCAAATGCTTTATGATTAAAACCAGATTGTGCTTGTCCAACTCACAGAGGCTAGAAAAATAGATTGCAGTTACACATAGTCTGCACAAGAGGGGAGTGTCCACACACACACACACACACACACACACACACACACACACACACACGAGCTCACACAAACTGTCTCCTTATTGATTCGAAAGGTGAACATATCAGACCTTTCCATTGTCTCACTTCCATTGCCATACTCTGCAAGGTTGGAGAGCAGCAAATGGTTTTGTAAGGTTTTCCCCATAACATTCCCGACAACCATGTGGGAATTTCTTTGTAGAACAACTAAATGACTCAAGCGTTGAATCATAGCTATTATAGAATCTTTAAAACAATCTCATGCCCCCACTTTCCTTTCAATTTGTCAACTGTGTCGGTTTCAAGAAAGGTTTCACTTCACAGGAATAAATCAAATAAACATATTATGCATTGCCTTCTGCCTCAGGTCATGACTAAGTAAGATAAGTGTGTAAATCATGTGAAATCAAGCAACATAAGCTCACTCTCACACACACACACACACACACACACACACACACACACACACACACACACAGTGCTCCCCTTACTTTATAGCAGGACAGAGTTTGTCAGAGTGTTATTCTCCCAGTGTGCACGTCTCCAGTACAACCAGGCGCTGTGAAAGGAAATGTAAACACAGTAAAAAGCCTCAGTGTGTTTCTGTGAAAACTTACCGGGGAGTTGTCTCTGCCTGGTCTCCCTCTCAGAGTTGGCTCCTCTCGTGTTTCAAGCCCCTGTAGCTCTGGGACACTGTGTCCAGCAGGGGCCCCTTCCTACACTATGCTGGAGTTCTGTTTGCCTCTCCCAGGATAAGGGGGAGCCTTTAGGGGCTCAGGGGGCTGGACGGAGCCCTTCCCCGCCCTCTCTCCTCGTCCGTTATGGGGGTACGGTGGAGGTTTTTGAGTCCTTAAAATAGTGGTGCTGTTCCACACGATGACGGTGGGGTCCAGGCTCCATGAAGGGGGCACTGTCTCTGACCGGCACAGGCCGACGTTGGTGCTCCTTTCGCTGAGCGGCTGCAGGTGAGGAAGGTGACCGTTCCCGCACCGTTTCTCCAGGTCCCGCTGTTTACTAGGGGCCCTCTGAGAGGCGACGACTCGGTTGGTTTTGACCACAGACGCCATGTTTACCGGGGAGGGAGAGTTGGTACTTAAAACAACGTGTTGATCCCCGTCTCGGATATGGGAGCCCTGGACTGGAGCAGCTGGCCTGTGGTTCGGCACCAAGCCCCCAGTGTGGCCTGCTGAGTTGGAGGTGTTGCCTTGGGAGCCAGTTTCCACCTGAGTGATGCGCGGTGCCCCGTCTCCCAAGTCAATGTTAGCGGTCAGACGGTCGATTTGCTCCACCACCTTCAAGATAATAAGCAAAAGTTAATTTATAAAGAGACACAATGCTAATGGTGACAGATTGAAAACAGCAGTCGATTGAGGTTTAGGATAAATATATAACTATCCTATAATAATGATCTAGAAGTGTTCCTATACGCTCCAAACCGTGATGTAGCGTAATGAGCAATACGCTCTCCATGAAGGAATCCTTACAGTTGTTGAAGCTGTTGCAGATCTACTTGCAAAATGGACGCTGTAAAAGCCGACCATTATTCAGCAACAGTTTTCACTAGCCAGGCTTTTAAATGTGACACGTCTGTGCCGCTTGCCAATTTTTCCATGAAGGATTTGTTCAAAAAGGTCAGTTAATAGCTCCAGAGTCAATGTAATGGCAAACAAGATGAGTCACGTGCAATTCACACAAATACGATACATGCATTCACACAGGATGGCAGTGTGTCTATCCAATCTTCATGTAAATCCCCTCTAAACGTCAGGTTGGATTTCTGGGAAATGAACGTCCACACACATTTACCCACTTCAGACCCTGATGGAAATCAAATCCTACTTTAAACTAAGTATCCAAACACACAGCGATGTCAGTGTTGATGTTGGTGCTGATTGTGATGTTAATGCTGAACTTCATATTGACATTGTGTGTTGATGTTGTTGACGACACACATTTTTATGTTAGTGTTCATGTGAATGCGGATATTTATTTTGGTGTTGATGTCGAATCTGATGTTCAACATAATGTCTGTGATGGTTTTGATGGTTACGTTGATTTTGAGGACGACATTGATGGGGGGCGGGGGGGTGAAAACACACATAATCCCAAACACAAAAGCTTGACCTGAATGACCAAGACACGAGCCGTCTTACCTCCTTCATCTCCACATGAACCTGCTTCAGACCTCCGAGAACATCCTCCAGGTTGGTGACCACTTGTCTGATCTGCTCCCGGACTCTATCCTCTTTTCCCTGCTGTCTCAGAGCAGCCAAATCCCTGTTGTTAGCGCTGCTGGTGGTGGGGAAGTTTGTCGCTGGTTCTTCACTCTGGGAGCCATTTGCAGAAACGCAGTGAGCTCTTCGTCTCGAGGAGTTAAAGTTTTTGGGTGGGACTTCGGTGGAGAAGAAAGCTTTGAGAGCGGGTCCTTTGCTGGCGGCCCCATTACAGCCTTCCTGTGATCCACCCTTTAATTGGCCCCCATCGCAGTGCTTATCGGGGCCCTCCCCGCCCAGGAAGTGAACTGGTGTGGGCCCACAGTGTCCGTTGGGTGTGGCCAAATGACCCACTCCATATCCGGGTGCTTGGGACTCACAACAACAGCACTCGCCATTACGGCCCCAGGACTGGCCCTCCCATTTCTCCTCTTCTTCCCTCTCCTCTTCCTCCTCTTCCTCCTCCTCCACAGAGATGTATCTGACAGCTCGTTTGTGTCTAGAGTGACCCCTGAACTGGGCTTGGGGGAGGGGTGGCTGGGACCTGTCCGTGTCCAAGGGGCGAGCCCCGGCCAGGCCATCAGGCCAGGCCACACAGCCGCACTGTTCTCTCACAGACGGGTAGTCTCTCTCCCCTGGCTCCATCGGGCAGCTCCACCCAGCAGGGTTAAAGTCCCAGGGGCCGGTCCGACTGAGGTCATCTGGCTGGGCGCACAGGACGGGCCCGGGGAACACAGGTTTCCTCTGTGGATTGCGATGGCAGCTCCTTTCAGCCCTCTCCGTGCCATAGGCTCTCCCGCCGCCCCTGTCCGTCAGGCACGGAGGCTGGACATCTCTCCTATGGTGCAGGGATGGGTGGTTTGTTTGTGGGGGTGCGTGTCGGTATCCGGTCGGACCACCCTCGTGCGGAACCCCATGGTGGACACAATGCTGGCAAAGGCAGGGTCCCTTGGCAGAGTACAATCTCTGATGTGCCGTCTTCCACGCAGCGATTGAGTACATGTCAGAGTTGGAGTCTCTGGGCTGGTGTGGGAACAACTTAGAAAGCTACTGACTTCCTCCCCCTCCGGCAACCTCAGTCTCCAGACCAGGCATTCCCGCGGCCTGGTTTCCTCATTTGAGTCTTTCCCGCAAGAAAACGTTTTTTCAGCTTCCTTTTTTTTTCTTTCTTTCTTTTCTTACCTAAGAAGTCCCTCCCCCATCTCCTTTTACTTCTGGTTGCTTTCTCTGATCTCTCCTCTACTTTCTTCTCTCCTTAGCCTTTTATTTCTTTTTTCTTGACCCCCCCTCTCTTGCTTTCTTCAACTTTTTCGTCCTGTTTCCTCACCGACTAGTCCTCTCTCCTGTGCTGGGCCCCTCTCCCCTCCCTCTTTCTCTCCCACTCTCTCTCTTTCTCTTTCTCTCTCTCTTATTCACTACATCTCCAGCCTCGTAGATCTTTTCCCTTTGCTTCTGCAGGTTTCCCGTCTCTCTCTCTCTCTCTCTCTCTCGCTCTCTCTCTCTCTCTCTCTCTCTCTCCCTCGCTCTCGCTCTCTCTTTCTCCCTGTCTCTGTCTCTCTCTCTACCTCACTTGGTTGTGCATTTCCTGTTTCCTCCCCTCCCATCTGCTTCACCCCTCTTTCACTCTCTCTCTCTTCCTCTCTCTGTCTCTCTTTGTTTCTGCTTCAGTCTCTCACATGCTGTACCTGAAATTCTGAAATGCGTACTTCCTTTTCTTCCCACAAAGATCCAAACATCCACGCGTCCTTTAGCCAGCGCCAGACTGCGGCTGGCTGTGTGTGTGAGTTCCAGCCCCTTTAGCTGAGCTCATTAGCCCCCGCTAAAGTCTTGGCACTCTTCAATTAAACGCTGCCTGGTATTCCTCAGCCGTAGCTAGAGAGGGTAGGAGAGAAGGACCGGGAAGGAGGGGTTTCACTCTCTCTCACACACACACTTGCACACACATGCAGAGAGAGCGGGAGAGTACGTGGGAGAGAGAGTGAGACATAGAGAGAGAGAGAGAGACATAGAGAGAGAGAGAGAGAGAGAGAGAGAGGAAAGAGTAGACGCCACATTGAGTAAAGGATGTAGAGGCACTGCCCCTGCAGAAGGAGGAATATAAAACTCCCCGAGTCTGATCGCTCAATCCTTTTTTGACTCCCTTTTTTCCTACCATCCTCCGTCTTGATCGTTCTCTCCATTAAGACAAATAGGGATCAACAGTTAAACTTCACCAAAGTCTGTCATGCCATGTTCGGACGCTAACTTTGGTAGCTGTAGGAATGTGTATTCCCAGACATCAGCATCGTATAGTTTACAGTACAGTTTCACATCTGGTCTCTAGGGTCGGTGGCACTGATGCAAACCCATTGTGTTATTTTAGCTTTGTGCTGTGCATTGTTCTCAGCGCAACAACATCTGTGTGAGTCAAGTGGCAGCAAGACAAAGAGAGGGACAGTATCATTAGAGAAGTCTTTAAGACTGAGAATAAACAGCACCAGCTCGTGGTCTAGAATCTTCAAATCTTGACAGGAACAAAATCCTTTGGAAGGATCAGTGCTGCCTTTTCTCAGTCTCATGCTGTCTCTCAGTTCAAAAATAGCAGGGCAAGCTTGCACTGCTGCTCTTTGTGTCTAAATGTCCTGACCGAGACATTCATTTTCAAAGCAAACAGTGAAGGCTTTAAAAGACAATGGGTTTCAAAAAAAGAAGCGCTGAGAATAACACCAAGAATGCTTCTCGCAGCTGGCAGCGAGAAAAAAGTATTTGACTGTAAAGAATAAATGGACAGTATACAAGCAAACATTTTGTTGAGTACAGTCCACACACAAAGTGAACACAGAGAGAACATGATCAAACTTTATTTAGCACTAGCATGGTTCTAAGCTAGGAGAATAATTGTGGCTGGGATGCACTTCATAAATTGAACTACTATATTTGTGGTTAATATTACCTTTGGCAGTTGTATGCGCTGATGGTACGTAAAAATTATTTAATGCAAGCAAAGAAACACATATGGCTAAAAACGCTACACGCTCAGGTATTGTCTTCTCAGGGAACTAAACAATCATGTCAAAACACGGACACTGACACACACACGCCCCACACACTCACATTACTCTAAAGAAAGTCTTTCATTTATTTCTTCCTCTCAGACCGTCTAGCCTCTTGAGGCAGGTGCCTGACTGAGAGGGGCATTGAGACCACATGGGATTTAGTTTATTGATGTGTATACGTGGGTGTGTGTGCGTTTGGGCCACACATATAAATACTCCATGCTCGGCTGTGAGCTTCTGTTTATACGTGTGTTTGTGTGTGTGTGCGTGTGCTTGTGTGTGTGTATGTATGTGTGTGTGTGTATGTATGTGTGTGTGTGTGTGTATGTATGTGTGTGTGTGCGTGTGCGTGTGTGTGTGTGTGTGTCTCTCTCTCTCTGTGTGCTCATGTGAGTGTGAAGTGGGTCTATCTACCCTTCTCAAAAAGGAAAGGTTCCCCCCTGAAGGATTGCTTGTGCTACTCTTGCGTCACGGTGCTTTGAGTTGGTCCGTCAACCTCGCTCCCGCTTGGCTGATCTGCTGGGGGACATGGGCAAGCTGGAGAAAGAAAAAAATACACTTAACAACAATACCACTGTTACAAAATGTGTCCTGAGAAGAGCTGGACTGACCTAATTACCAAAAAGGAATAATTTCACATATGGCCATTTTTAATGCAACCTAACTCAAAATGGTAGGTATTTTGTTTGCTCTATTTACCATATGGCTCCAAACATTCGCTGAACATGAATCATGCCCCCTGTATATCAAACTGTTACATACGCAGATGATGGCCACCACACTAAAGTAAATTATAATTAGTTTGAATTCAGATTGAACTGATGATAAGACATGGTTATTAACTGTCTCACAAAGCCACATTTAATCCATAAAGATTGCCTGGGGATCTTCTCCAGACTTCATTCAATCTGTGAGTGATAATTATCACTGAACAACGCATGGCTCACACTATGGTAGAAAAAAGAGCACTTCTGTGTTTAGCCTTGTCATTCTCCTCACCGTCTCCTCACAGACGTAGTGTTAATTCCAATGCTGTTTATTTGCGTTCATTGGCAATAATGTAACGGGTTTTATTTAGGCTAAGATTACATTTGAATCATGTAAACAAACATCCAAAGACTGAAAACTCATAGAAATCTCAGACATTACTTCACATATGCAATAGGTTTTCATTTTAAGAACCTCTCTCATTGAAAGGCAGTGGGTGAGTTAGGTAGGTCTGACGCACCCTGTGAAAACAATTAGAGATACTAATGCAACTCAAAAACCAATCTCACACAGAATAATGCAGCAAGACAGTGCAAGGACTATTTTAAAAAGCCACCGCTGAAGATGTAATATCTAACGAGGTCATGTCTTATATCATTCCCTGGAGTGTCAGTACATGTTCTGTAACCAGGCTGTATTGTTTTAAAGAGGATAGTCAAATAATCGCAATTTCTGAGCCAATGAACACATTTATACACGAAAGAACTGACAAAATGAAGTAGATCTATGACGGTTGCGCAAAATCAGGCATTTCACAGCCATACTGAAGAACAAAGGGCCCTACGCTTTTGCACTGTGAATAGAATTAACTGTGTTTGTTAACAAATGGTACAAGTGAAACCATAGATCAAACCCTGCATTTTAAAAATGTCTATGTTCCCTATGAAACACCATATAAACTGTCTGACCGTCATCAATAGCATGAATAAAAAATAAGAGAGCACGAAAGAGAGAGAGAAAGAGAGAGGGGGGGGGGGGGGGGGGGGGGCGGGGGGGGGGTGGGGGGACGGAAAATTAAAGTGAAAAAAAGA